>JBAGKK010235985.1:0-21529 GCA_037177015.1 Euceroptres primus | reverse complement strand
TTTAAAAATAGGATTGCCGAATATTTTATATATCCCGTCGGTAATTCGTGACATCATAACGTATCACACGCCCTTAAAATTTATTTACGATAAAGATATTGCTAACTTGTGGTCCCAACCCTGATCCTACATAAAAAACACTCCTTTAGTCCTAGCATTACCCCAGCTGGCGCTGTTTAATTCCTCCTCGGTTTTCAGTCGAATTAACTTTCCCTCATTTTAATTACACCGTGCTCACTTTTCTCAGTGAAGATGATTCCTGCCCACAAATATATAAAGTTTTATTTTATCTCACTGAATCTGCAAGTTGAAATTCAGTTTTAAAAACGTCCGTTTAAGAGACGAGGCTGCAACTTTGAATTAAAAAAAGCCTTAGAAAATCGACTCGAAAGGTTAAATTAGAGGTAGCGTAAAAGCTTGCTAAATAGGAAAAGGTAAATTGACTTTCGCTTGTGACAGGTGGTTTTGTTAAATGTTAACCTGGCTTTTGCACCTAACAGGGTTGATTCTCTTTCAGATTCCGTTTGCCCAGTTTGAGGTCGTTCCATCGAATTGAATTCGCGCGATGTCTCGTCGTGATATTACGTGGCTCTTTTTCAAGGCTAGGGGAAGATGAAAAGATATGACGCGGTCTCTGCCTATATGTATAGTGTACGTGACTGACTGAGGGGTTGAAGAACTCCAGGGTGCGTCAAGAGTATAAGTGCAGGGCCGAGAGGCATGGAACGGGTGGCATTGCCGCAGTACCGCGAGGGTTGCGTTTCCTATGGTTTAATTGGGCGCGAAATCATTTCCGATGTTATGCGCGGATGCAGCCGTTGAGTAATCATCGTAAAAGCGTCCTCAAAAGAACGGGAGTTTCGACGAGTGTAGAATGATGACTGGATACCACCCTCCTCTCTTCCTCTCCTTTTCCACTTTTCTCTTTCCTCATTTTTATTCGATCCAAACAATCGTACTTGCCCCTCGATATATTTTCTTCCCATCTTCCACAAACTAGGAATTTACTCTTACTTCAACAGATTCATTTCCCCGACCACTCGAGTCATTTTAGAGTACATTTATTTATTGTTGGGTAAATAATGATTCACTTGGGAAAAATAAATATATGTTAAGAATATTGGAATATTTTCTGTTCATTTAATTCTAGGTTGTTTCTACTTTCTTTTTTTGGTTTGCCTTGTTGCCTTGTTGCCTTTTTTTGCCTATGACTTTAGACAGATTAAAATGTAATTTTAAGACGATGATGATTTTGTTTAAATGCAGGTAATAATAGAAATAAATCCGTGCCAAATGCAATGACGAATTTGAGATATAAAAATCAATTAGATTAGAGAAATTATTAATTGTATACAATTATAACTGTTAGTCTGCCGTCCAAAATAAAAAGATAGGTAAGTGACTTTGTGGTTTAGGGTTATTCTCTTAAACCTAGCAATGGAAAAGTCGACCTAAACGACAATGTCACTTACTTTTCTTTTTACTTTGAACGGCAGTAGGAACATGTAAAGAATACATTGCTGCAATCTGATTAAATAATATCTTCAATATTTCTGTGAAAGAACCTAGCTTCAATCAAAATTAAACAGACCTGAAAATTTTAGAAAATGTTGTCTAGAGATACTCGTAAACATTGTGCGGATTTGTATCAACGAAATAGCATCCTTTGTTTGAAAAAAATGTATTCTGAGAACCTTTTATGATTTATAAAACTATGATAAAATTTTATTTTACAAAAAAATGCATTTCAGAAACATTTACAAACTTATAGTAACTTTTTTTTACTGCAATCAAAATTTCAAAAACAATCCCACCTAGGACAATTTTTCAGAAATGTTTATACACTTAGAAAAAAGTTTGTTTAAATTAAACAAAAAAATTTGTTTGATATAATATTATTGAAAGAAACAAATCTTTTGTTTCAATTACCAAAACATTTATTTTATTTTAATGAATGAAAAATATTTGCCATATTATTCGAAACAAATAATTTTCTTGGTACAGTTTGTTCGATTTAAATAAAGGATTTGCTTAAAATGAATCCATTTGAGTTTATATAAATATTTGTTTGATTTAAACAAAAATTATAATTCACATACGATAGTTCTTCAGAAAAACACTAATAGCGCAGAATGATCTTTCTCACAATAAAGACTACAATCATACTGAATATAAAGGCGTCTGAAAAATGTTACAGTACCGTCGCGTCGTTATGCATCCCGTGTATCCCGACAGCTCGTAGTCTAAAAAAAGTGGTGTCTTACACTTAAAACTTTTTAACCACAAAATTGAAAAATGTTTAAAAACAAAATCTTAAAGCAAACAAGAACTTTATTTAATTTAAACAAAAGATTTATTCAATCTAAATAAAAATTTATTCAAGTAAAATAAATAAGGACAAATAAAGAATTCGTTTGAATCAAACAAATATTTTTTTGATCCCATATCAACGTTATAATTTGTTTGATTCAAAAAAATTTTATTTGAATCAAATATTTTTCTGAGAGTAGGATAAGGGCAAATGTTTCTTTTTATATAACAATCTTCTTACAACGCGTCTTCTATACTTTATGATATAGATTAGGGTGGTCCAAAAATGCGTTGGAAAATTTTTTTTTCGAATTTTCATGCTCTCACCCTCCAAATCTGTTCGAATTCACAAATAAAATAAATCCGTTAAAAAAATTATATTTAGAGATTCAGCAAGACCATGAAGTTTACCACGTATTTCCCATAAGAAAAAAGGACGTTTTTGACACAGTATGCGTAAAATGCGCTTTTACACACCCATATTAGAGCGTAAAACGGCTTATTACGATACAGTGTTTTACACACTAATATGGCTGTGTAAAAACACATTTTACGTACACTGTCTCAAAAAATAGCGTATGCATCTCGTGCGTACGATTTACACACGCGCGGTGATAGCGTGTGTAAAACCGCATTTTACGCACATGTTGCATAATATACTATTTTCTAAATTTTATTCAGACTCGTTAATATTTAGGTGAACCAAGATGAAACTCAACATTTTTCTTCACAATTAGCCATAGAATACGAATCAAAAATTACTTTTTAAATATCACCCCCATAAGTCTGTTTCATAGGGTCCCAAGAAAACCTCATAAGTGAAAAATTATGGTTTGCGAATTTTTGGCGTTAATTATGATTATTTATCAGTTTTTTTTCAGTTCAAATTGTTTCCAATACATAAAATATTACTTTCCAGTGATAAATAGATGTTTACTTAAATTGTTTAAACAATTTATTATTGTTTATAGCAATTTTTTCTTAGAATAAAGTTAGAAAGTCGCGGTTCTTTCCGAATTTTTCGACTTTTCAGTTAGAAAGACGCAATAATCAATTAATGTTAACAGAAATAATTTTTTAAACAATTTATTATTATTTATAACAATATTATCTTAGAATAATGCTACAAAGTTATGATTTTTTCTACAAATTTTTCACCTTTTGTCCACTTATCAATTAGAAGTGATAATTAATACAATTTAGCAAATGTAATTGTTTAAACAAATTATTATTGTTTATAACTATCTTCTCCTAATTTATGCTAGTTAGTTGCGGCTTTTTCTGAAATTTGTAACTTTTTGGCCACTATTCACTTAATAGGGTAATAATTAATACAAGTTAACCAACATATTATTTTAACAATTTATTATTATTTATCACAATATTCTCTTAGAGGAATGCTAGAAAGTTGCGGTTTTTTCTAAAATTTTCCACTTTTTGTCCATTTTTTAATTAGGGAGAGGTAATAATTAATTAAAATAAACAAACATTTAACAAATTAACAAATATCAAACAATTTGTTATTATTTTTAATAAAACTCTCTTTAAATAATGCTAGAAAGTTGCGGTTTTTTCTGAAATGTTCAAGTTTTTGTACACTTTTCACTTAGAGTGGGGTAATAATTAATACAATTTAGTAAATATAATTGCTTAAACAAATTATTATTGTTTGTAACTATTTTCTCCTAATTTGTGCTAGATAATTGCGGTTTTTTCTGAAATTTTTAACTTTTTGTCCTTTTTTCACTTAGTGAGGTAATAATTAATGCAAGTTAACCATCATAATTGTTTATACAATTTATTATTATTCATAACAAAATTCCCTTCGAAAACTTCTAGAAAGTTGCGGTTTTTTCTAATACTTTCCACCTTTTTCCCATTTTTAAATTAGAGTGAGGTAATAGTTATTTCAAATGGTCAAACATAATTGTTTAAACAACTTATTATTATTTTAATAATATATGCTTTGAATAATGCTAGAAACTTGCGGTTTTTTTTAAATATTCAACTTTTTGTCCATTTTTCACTTAATGAGGCAATAATTAATGCAAGTTAACAAACATAATTATTTAAACAATTGATTTTTTTATAACTATCTTCTCTTAGAGTAATCCTAGAAGGTTGCGGTTACAGTAAAATGTGTAATTTTATAGTAATGTAATATTATAGTAATAGTAATAGTAACAGTAATAATATTATAGTAATGTATAATTTCAAATTTTTCTTTTATACTTTGCAATTAACTTTGTGTTGGAATTTAAAACAAAATTTTTACAAGTCATTTACAGACCACTCCTCCCATTTACTCCTAATTATTCCATCCTTTGTTTTTATCTCTACTTTAAAATAGCCTTTTTACTTAAGTTAATATTTTTAATCATTAGCAAAAGAGTAAAAATACTTCACTTTGAAAAAAAGAGAAGACTATTTAAAAAATTATTCTTGTTGATGTTCATTTATTATTTGTTCATAACTGAAAAGTCAAAGCAAAACTAAAGATTTTAGAAAAAAGCGCAGCTTTCTAGCATTACTCTAAGAAAAGATAGTTGTAAACAATAATCAATTGTCTAAATAAATAGGTTTGTTAACTGTTATTAATTATTAGCTCACTAACTGAAAAGTAGACAAAAAGTTGAATATTTCAGAAAAAACGCTACTTTCTATCATTACCATAGGAGAAGATATATAAAGAAAATATATATTATAAATAATAATTTGTTTTAACAATTATGTTTGTTAAACTGCAATAATTGCTACCTCACTCTAAGCGAAAAGCGAACGAAAAGTTGAATATTTCAGGAAAAAACCGCAACTTTCTAGCATTATGCAAAGAGAATATTATTATAAATAATAATAAATTGTTTAAACAATTATTTTTGTTGACTTAAAGCAATTATTACCTCCCTCTAATTGAAAAATGGGCAAAAAGTGGAAAATTTTAGGAAGAACCGCAACTTTCTAGCCTTATTGTAAGACAATATTGTTATAATTAATTAATTGTTTAAACAATTATCTCTGTTAACTTTATTTGATTATTGCCTCGCTCTAATTGAAAAGTTGAAAAAATGTTGAAAAATTCCGAAAAAACTGCAACTTTCTAATTCTAAGAGAAAATTACTAAAAACAATAATAAATTGTTTAAACAATTTATTTAAACATTTAGTTATCAGTAGAAAATAGTATTTCATGTATTAGAAATAATTTGTACTTAAAAAACCGCAAAAAATCATAATTAGCACCAAAAACTCACAAAACCCAATTTTTCACTTATGGGGTTTCTTGGGACCCTATAAAACAGACTTATGGGGATGATATTTAAAAAATAATTTTTGATTCGTATTCTATAGCTAATTGTAAAGAGGAATATTTAGTTTCAACTCGGTTCACCTAATATTGACGAGTTTGAATAAAATTTACAAAAACGTCTCTTTTTCTTATGGGGAATACGTGTTTAACTTCATGGAGCTTGCGAAACTTCTAAATATTATTTTTTTCCAAAAAAAACGCATTTATCTTTTTTGGATTCGAACAAATTTTGAGGATGAGAGCATGAAAATTAGAAAAAAGTTTTGTGGACCACCCATACATTAAAGATGCATTTAATGTTGTTTGGACGTCTAAGAACCATTTCTTATCGAAAAATGAATTTTCTGAACAGTACCAAAGTCTAAATACTCCCTTGATTAGGAATTTACATTTCTCAATGAACCATTCTTTGCATAAGGTGGTTCATTAAGAAATGTAAATTCGTAATCAATCAAAAAAATTTAATATTTATTTTTTATATTATATAATTCTAGTTAACCTGCTTCTTCCAGATCGAATCGAAAAATTAGGAAGCAAAGAGAATTTCATCAATGTCAGTTACATTTTTTTTTTGCTCCAGGTTACGGTGAATAACCTTTAACCTTAATTAACACCCAAGACCTTGTTAATACGAAAGGTTTAGAATTGCACAAAGGTGACCATGATATAGGTTTCCTGTTCCCTCAAAAGAGACTTTTGAATGATATATTCTAGCTTCTAGTTCCTAATAAGACCTGAACAGTAGTTTCCTTTTCGAGGCATAGGATTATCAAATAACCTTTGGTAATTGTAGTGTCCAGACAAAATATACCTCTCTACTACTAAATGACCCTCATCACTAAAACCATTGTGTTTCCACTTTGAAAACTCCCTCTGCCTGAAGGTAATTGCAGTTAATTTTCCCAGTAGATACGGAACATTTTGGCCAGCTATTTAATATATGCTCAATGTCAAAATATTTCAATAATATGTAATAATTTATTCTAGTTATTATTTAGTATTTATTTAGTTATTTTTACTTATTTATTGAGTATTTATTTAGTTATTTTTACTTACTTATTTAGTATTTATTTAGTTATTTTTACTTACTTATTTAGTATTTATTTACTCATTTTTACTTATTTTTTAAGTATTTTTTTATCTTGCGCATCGTAAATTACATTTGAATTACAATCATAAGACTTTATTACGTTAAATTAGAGAATAAAAATTGTTTAACGGGAACTGAAATCTATGCTTTGAAGTGTTTTACTTAGTAAAATTTTTCTTAATATTTTAATATTCCTTATTAAAGACTCGAAGTCTATATTCTAGTAAATACAGTGCTTATATTAAGCCTCTTTACACTTTGTGCGCGAACTGAAAGTAATTAAGTTACCTAACAAAGTAAGAGACAGAAGATTCTGTAGTATAATATTCCTCCAAGAGAGGCATGAACACTCTTGAACATATAGATATACCTATAACAATTCCGATCCTTTTCATAATTAATTATTATTAATTATAAAAGACTATAATATCTCTTAGCTATAAAATGAAGTTATAAACGCTAAAAGCTTTAAATTTAATTAAAATAATGAGACTGAACAGCAAAAAGAATTTCAAAATAAATAACAACTGATCTCCAAATTGTTTCCTTTTTCTTTCAGACAAAATCTTATTTTCTATCGATAGAGCAAACATCAATTTGTGTCCGCTGTGAGTAATGAGTATTTCAATGAGTTATTAGTCCACCAGAATTCTGTTTGCAGAAGCTGTCATATACATCCCTTTGTGAGCATAAGACAAAGCAGATAGTGCATTATTAATAAGCCTGACAGCTTACGGAAATGCGTGTAAGTCTCAGTACTGTCAGAAACATACACCGTGAACGGAAAGGAGTTGCCAGTTATGACAATGTACCCTTATGTCGAAGCTAGATGCTGGATGCTGCATTACGGTTTCCCGTCACAATTGTGCTTCCTCGCTTTAGTTTACTCATAATCGTCCGGAACGTGGACATATGGTTTTATTCACTATTATGCTCTGAGAATTTTGTTTTCTGAAACTTCTCCCTCATAAAAGGAACAGAAAAGTTGGTTTATCTAACGCAATAACAAAGAATCTAATTATTCAAGCTATTAATCTGACATCTTTTGTCTTTACATGTCTTATGATAATATTCATCTGAAATTTGTATTCTGAAGAAATTTGACCACTTTTTTTCTTATCGGAATCCCTATAAAAATCGAATCTATTCAGTAAGTGACTTTAAACAATCGTAAAGCAAAATTTAGGTCTTGAATTGTAAAAGAGAAATTGCATTTCTTCGAGCGTTTCAACGAGTTATTTCAAATAGGGTCTGATCATAACATACATTCCCTACTTCTTGGAAAATACAATACAGTGAAAATCAGTTCCTTCTTTTGTTATTTCCCAATCGAACTCGATTCGATGGTTGACATTTCTCGCGAGCATACACTGAGAAAAAAATGCTTTTGAATCTATAGCATATGCTATTGCGATCTGCCAAAAGCAGATGTTATAGATTTCAAATAATATGCTCTGGAATTCATAGCATTGCTGTTGATTCAAAATCTACTATTTTTAATCAATTTTGACCGATTTTGAATCAATAATGATACTGTAAATTATTTTAAATTATTTTATTTAAGTTATTATATTATTATTATATTAAATCATATTATATATATACATATATATATATATATATATATATATATATTAAATTATATAAATTATATATATTAAATTAAATTCATAAATTAAATTATATTATATTTAATTATATTATTTTGATTATTTTAATCAATTTTTACGGATTTTGAATCAATAATGATACTGTATATTATTTTAAATCAATAGCATCTGCTTTTGGCAGATCGCAATAGCATCTTCTACATATATAAATGTGAATTGAGCTATATATGTCTTCAGTAAGCGTCTAAACCCTTGAACCTATTGAGACCAAATTTTCCAAGGCGTCATAAATTTTTCCTGAACATTTTTTTAAGCTATTCTGAATGATTTTTCTAGAATTTAAAAAAAATAGCCCTTTTCTCGATTTTCTTCGATTTTTGTCGTTTTCATTTTCTACACCTTGGAATCTATTAAGAATAAATTTTCCAAAGCTTTATAAATTCTTTCTGAGAATTTTTTTAAGCCATTCAGAATGGGTTTTAAAGAATTTACAAAAAAATTATCTCTGTTTCGATTTTTGTTGTTTTAATTTTCTACACCTTTGAATCTATTAAGACCAAATTTTTCAATGCGTCATAAATTCTTCCTGAATATTTTTTCAAGCTATTCCGAATGGGTTTGCGAAAATTTTTTAAAAAAATTATTCTTTTTTTCGATTATTTTTTCAAATTTTTTTTTCATTTTCTTCTCCTTTGAGCCTATCAAGACCAAATTTCCCAAAGCGTCATAAATTCTTCCTGAGCATTTTTTCAAGCTATTCCGAATGGGTGTGCGAGAATTTTTTTAAAAAATTAACCTTTTTTCGATTATTTTTTCGAATTTTTTTTTCATTTTCTACACATTTGAACCTATCAAAACCAAATTTCCCAAAGCATCATAAATTCTTCCTGATCTTTATTCATATTTATTCTGAAGTTGTTTGTGAGAATTGAAAAAAAAATTTAATCTTTTTTCGATTTTTTTGGATTTTTGATTTTTGTTTGAACAATTTTTTTTATATCCTACAAAATTTCTTACAGAAATCAACTCTTTAAATCAGTTCGAGGGATTTTTATTTTTTTACTTCCATCAGTTGTTCAATGATCCAGGCAAGATAAAAAGACATTGTCATTAGTGTTACGTTATTGCTATTCCACGACACCTTTTATGGTCATTTTATCCTCACTAATTTTATAAATTTTATTAGCCGTTAATTTCTTGTTAACCGTTCATAACTGTCATTTTGGCTTTAAAAAATTTGTTTTTTTTACGTTAAATTAGTGTACCCTACATTATAAATTACATGTTATTAAAAAATAATTTTTAATTGCTACAGGAAAATATTATTGAATTTTAATTTTTCTAACCTCACTTTTATACGTTTATTTTCGTTTTTAAAATTCTGCTTTTGCTTATCTAAATTTTAAAATTATTAATGTTTTTTCACAGAACTTTTCGAGAAGAGAAATAAGAATATGGTTACACTATAACTATTTCAGTTAAACCCAGTTCCTTTGTCGACTTAAATTTGTTAATCTTTATATTTATTAAAACAATTTTTTATTTTTCATTATATTAAACTGATTCCATTTCAAATCATGCAATGAGGTCTGCATGAGGTTATCAGAATGTTTTGGCATGAAAGTATGTTATTCTACACTCAAAATAAAGGAGAACGTGTTTCACCGTTTGGCTGAAATTTTTTTTTCCGGAATGGTGAGCTGTTGAAGATAACCTTACAATTTCGTAAAAACTGACAAAATATTTTTCAAAATGTTGCAGTTTTTTCTACCAAATACACATATTCGGTTGGTTCTTCTTTCATATGATGAGGAATTTTTAGCTCTATCGAATGATCCGAGAAGAATATTAAAATTTTCAAAATTGAGCAAATGGCGGCGGTTTTTCTGAAAAACCGCCATTTTTCTGAAAACCAAAAAAACTACATATTCGTCAAGTTTGGCTTCTGGTAAACAATTTCTTTCTATTGAAAAAACATTTTTCGAAAAAAAATCTGTTAATTTTTTAAAAAACTACCGAAGAAAGGAGTAAATATCAAGGAAAAAAGTTGTTTAGAAATTAATTTCCTTTAAAAAAAAACCTATTTCTCGATCCGGATCCATTACCGCGTCTCTTACTGTCAGAACAATCATAGTTGACGATTCTTTAAAAATAACTAGACTGAGAATTTGTTCAGAGAGTATTATTTTGTGTATATATATATATATATCACATGAATCAAAGATATTGAATAAATCATATGTTCAGAAATAAACTATTTTAATTCAAAGAAGTAAATTTTTGAGATAGCGTATTTTTTCCAAATTATTAAAAGAATGAAGTTTCATCCCATGGGATTGGTATTATTGTTTGGCCCTTGGCGTGCAGACATCTTAGATTTCCCCTACTCAACATGAAATGCCTAATAGCAGACAGAAACAAACGAAACACCAATACAAATTTAAAAATTAATTGTACGAGAGGAAGTAATGGATCCGGATCGAGATAATCATGATTGAGTAAATAAGTATATAAATTGATGTGGTGCCATATATTAAAAAAGTGAAAGAGGCTTATTTAATGGAATTTCATTTCTAAACAACTTTTTTCCTTGATATTTATTCCTTTCTTCGGTAGTTTTTGAAAAAATTAACAATTTTGATTTTTTCGAAAAATGTTTTTTTCAATAGGAAGAAATTGTTTACCAGAAGCCAAACTTGAAGAATATGTAGTCCATATTATGGACAATCCACAAAAAAAGAATAAAAAATTTTAAAGGTGGCCTTTTCGAGAAAATCCGTTTTCAACATTTTCAGAAAAACCGCCGCTATTTTATTAATTTTTAAAATTTTGATATTTTTCTCGGATCATTCGAGAGAGCTAAGAATTCCTCATCACATGAAGGAAAAACCAACCGAATATGTGTATTTGGTAAAAAACTGCATCATTTTGAAAAATATTTTGGCAATTTTTATGAAATTGTAAGGTTATCTTTAACAGCTCACCATTCCTAAAAAAAAAATTGCAGCCAAACGTGTTTCAACACGTTTGGCTGCAAAGGTTTCAAAGGAGCACGTGTTTCAACACGTGCTCCTTTATTTTGAGTGTAGAATAACATACTTTCATGCCAAAATATTCTGACAACGTCATGCAGACCTCTTTGCATGATTTGAGATGGAATCAGTCTATAGATTTTAAATTTCACTCTTGAAAGAGACCCGCAGTGTTGGTCGAAACGTCGAGTAACCTTTCCACAATAAATCTCTTTTAACATATTTTATTTGTCTTTTAATTTGAATTATTGACCGCAAGACTGATATTGTTGCTGCAATAATTACTGGAAATTGATAACAGTCGAAGAAAAGAAAAACAACTCTGGATCCATTTCGTCTAGGAATTGTCTCTGATTACTATATTACAATTAATTATGTAATCTAAATAAGGACTGTTTGATTATAAGTCCTGATGAGAACATACTGTCTCTCGAAACGTTGACTTTTTTATCTACAACAAAGAATCCTTATCTCCATCGAGGCCCTTTTTATTTGGTCTGAAGTATCTCAATTCTCATTCTTTTTATACTTTACTTATTACAGTTTTATTCAGAGAAAATAAATAATCGTCCGACCACTGATACGTGCCCGGAGGCCAGTGCACTTACCCTATTTAAAATGACATTGTAACAAAATTTCTATAAAGAAGTAAGAATAAGCAGCAATCTCAAACCGAAGAACAGTTTTATGTACTTTGAAACTTGTATTCACCAAGTACTTGAAATTAGCTGAAAACCCATTAGGAGAGTTAATGGGTCGAGAAGACGTGCTCATTAATAATAAACGCATTGTCTAAGAAGTATTGATTGAGGAATTGGAGTGCCAAGGCGCAGGTACGAGGTGAAAATTGTAAACAGAATCAAAGCAATGCAAACTGTGTTCTTGCTCATCTCAAGAGTCCGTCCCAGGTTCACTTAATACCCAAGAACCTGGGACGGACTCAAAGTGGTACTTGCTTTACGTTAATAAAAAAGTTTCTTAAAATATTTGAATACTCTTGTACTGAGTGGTACTTCTGAGTTGGTACTTGACCCTACCTTTTCGAGGTCATTGTCCTATTGACATAGGTAGTCGATAAACGTAACATCAGGATGGCTAGTTCGCAAGCAGGCACACTGCCTTGTCAAGTCCACCTACCAATCAATATCCACTCGCACCAGAGCGTCCTGCATCTATATAATCTGCAGATATGTTCGGATAAACCGGGGCGGTTGCTTTGCGCTAGAATCAGTACGCAGCTTCCGTGCCCCAAATTCTCTGTCATGGAATCTGTCGTTTGTTTCGCACTGCATAGGTGTAACAACCCGGACGCCATTGCAGTCCGGCGCAGGATGCCAATGATTATCATCTCGCGCAAATCAATGATTTACCAATTTCATAGGCTGTTTACGCACGAACCTGGGAAAAGGGAGAATAGTGATAGTGCCTAGCTAATGGGTATATACCTGCATTTGCACCAGCAGGTGTTCATTGGAGAATGAAAGAGAACGAAGGAGAATGAATGTTTATTGAAAATTCTGTTGAGCTTCTAAGCTTTGTTACACTTGATACAAAATACAAGAGAAGAAAATGCTATTTTGCATCGGAATAAAGTAATTGACTGTGCAATGAAACTTACAATAGACTGCCTGCGTTACAAAGCAGAGAGGAAATCAAAGAAGGAAAGGAAAGAAATTGAAATAAAAAGAAGAGAACAGGGTGTTGATTTACAAAGGAGAATTCTTGCAAACTGTTGGAAAATATGATAAAAGAGCATGACAAGCTTGACTGGTAAATATTGAAATAGAAAACCATTGGGTAACCGTTGGAAAACCAACTCACCGTTTTCTGTACACAGAAAACCGTGGGTATTAATTTTGTTGCAGGTCATTTGTCAAGATTCTCAAAATGAGAATTCGACAATTTAAACTTCCCAGTTGTAACATGAATGTAGTTGCATTTCATACGGAACTCCCTAGGAATAAATAAACGAACTTCATGCATAGCCCTCCATAGAATAAAGTTACTTTTTCGAATTTTGTGACTTCGGCAGCACTGAATGTGCATTAGGGTGGTCCTAATTTTTTTCTTCGAATTTTCATGCTTTCAACCCCCAAATTTATTCGAATCCACAAAAAAATGAATGGTTTTTTTAAAAAAAATGATATTTAGAGGTTCCGCAAGCCCCGTGAAGTTTAACACGTCTTTCCCATAAGAAAAAAAGACGTTTTTGTAAATTTTATTCAGAATCGACAATACTAGGTGAAACGAGATAAAACTGAGCATTTTTCTTCACAATTAGCCATAGAATACGAATCAACAATTACTTTTTAAATATCATCCCAATAAATCTATGTTATAGGATCCCAAAAAAAAACTCATAAGTGAAAAATTGGGTTTTGCGAGTTTTTGGCGCTAATTATGATTTTTTTGCGATTTTTTAACATAAAATGTTTCTGGTACATGAAATATTACTTTCTACTAATAACTAGATGTTTACATAAATTATTTAAACAATTTATTATTGTCTACAGCAATATTCTCTTAGAATAGAGTTAGAAGGTCGCGGGTTTTTCCAAATTTTTCAACCTGTTTTCACATTTTCAGTCAAAGCGAGGCAATAATAAATTAAAGTTAACAGAAATAATTTTTTAAACAATTTATTGTTATTTATAAAAATATTCTCTTAAAATAATGCAAGAAGTTGCGGTTTTTTCTAAAACTTTACACCGTTTGTCCACTTTTCAATTAGAATTTCCAATTATTTAAGTTCAATTATTCAAGTTCAACTTTTCAATTATTTCAAGTTAACCAAGATAATTGGTTAAACAATTTACTATTATTTTTAATAACATTCTCTTTGAATAATGCTAGAAAGTTGCGGTTTTTTTTAAATATTCAAATTTTTGTCCACTTTTCGCTTAGAGAGAGCTAATAGTAATTAAAGCAATTTAACAAAAATAATTGTTAAAACAAATAATTAATATTTATAACTATCTTCTCCTGTAATAATAATAGAATGTTGTGGTCTTTTTCTAGAAACTTCAACTTTTTGTCCATTTTTCACTTAGTGAGGTAATAATTAATGTAAGTTAATTATTACAATCAAATAGTTAATTGATTATTATAATGTTATAATGAATTAATTATTTGATTCAGGCCTTTTTAATCTCCATATTTGTATATTATTGTCAATGACAACATGTTTTCTCCAGGCAAGGAGGGGGGAAAGTGAAAATAGTGAAATGTGTGAAATTCCAAATTTTTCTTTTAAGCTTTGCAATAAACTTCGTGTTATAATTCAAAACAAAACTTTTACCAGTCATTTATTGACCCACTGCTACCACCTACTCCTAATTATTCCATCCTTTATTTTTGTCTCTACTGTAAGATAGCCTTTTTGTTTAAATTAATATTTGTCAAATATTAGCAAAAGAGTAAAACCACTTTACTTTGAAAAAAATAAAGTAAATTTAAAAAATGATTCTTCTTAACGTTTATTTATTATTGGTTTATAACTAAAAAGTCAATGCAAAACTGAAGATTTCAGAAAAAGCGCGACTTTCTAGCATTACTTTAAGAGAAGATAGTTTTAAACAATAATCAATTGTTTAAATAATTATGTTTACTATCTTGCATTAATTATTACCTCACTAAGTGAAAGGTGAAAAAAAAGTTGAATATTTCAGAAAAAACGCAACTTTCTAGTATAACCATATGCGAAGATATATAAAGAAGATATATATTATAAATAATAATTTGTTTTAAAAATTATTTTTGTTAAACTGCAATAATTGTTACCTCACTATAAACGAAAAGTGGAAAAGAAATTGAATGTTTAAAGAAAAAACTGCCACTTTCTAGCACTATTCAAAGAGGATATTATTAAAAATAGTAATAAATTTTTTAAACAAATATTTGTCAATTTAAAATAATTATCACCTCGCTCCAATTATAAAGTGTACAAAAGGTGGAAACTTTTTGGAAAAAACCGCAACTTCCTAGCATTATTTTTAGAGGATATTGTTATAAATAATATTAAATTGTTTAAACAATTATGTTTTGTTAACTTGGATTAATTCTTTGGTAAATTACAATAATTATTAACTTACTTTAAACAAAAAGTGGACAAAAAGTTGAATATTTCAGAAAGAACTGAAACTTTCTAGCATTATTCAAAGCGAATATTATTGAAAATAATAATAAATTGTTTAAAAAAATGTTTGTCAACTTGAATTCATTATTTCCTCGCTCTAATTGAAAAATGGAAAAAAAGTGGAAAATTTTGGAAAAACCGCAACTTTCCAGCGTTATTTTAAGAGAATATTGTTATAAATAATAATAAATTATTTAAAAAATTATTTCTGTCAACGTTAATTGATTATTGCCTTGCTCTAACTGAAAAGTTGAAAACAAGTTTAAAAATTCGAAAAAAACCGCGACTTTCTAACTCTATTATAAGAGCAAATTGATATAAACAATAATAAATTGTTCAGACAATTATTTTCCTTAACTTGAGTTAATTATTACCTCACTCTAATTAAAAAGTGGACAAAAAGTGTAAAATTTTAGAAAAAACTGCAATTTTCTAGCGTTATTCTAAGAGAATATTGTTATAAATAATAATAAATTGTTTAAAAATATATTTCTGTTAACATTAATTGATTATTTCCTCGCTCTAACTGCAACTTTCTAACTCTATTCTAAGAGGAAATTGCTATAAACAATACTAAATTGTTTAAAGAGTTTACGTAAACTTCTAATTATCAGTAGAAAGTAATATTTTATATATTAGAAACAATTTTTATTTTACAAAACCGCAAAAAATCATAATTAGCGCCGAAAACTCACAAAAACCAATTTTGCACTTATGGGGTTTTTTTGGGACCCTATAAAACAGACTTATGGGGGTGATATGTAAAAAGTAATTGTAGATTCGTATTCTATGGCTAATTGTGAAGAGAATGTTCAATTTCAACTCGATTCACCTAATATTGACGATTCTGAATAAAATTTACAAAAACGTATTTTTTATCTTATGTGTTAAACTACGTAGGGTTAAACTTCATAGGGTTTTCGGAACCTCTAAATATCATTTTTTCCAAAAAAGACATTTATTTTTTGTAAATTTAAACAAATTTGTGAGGTGATAGCATGAAAATTTGAAGAAAAAAAATTTGGACCACCCTAATGTACATATGGTACATATTAAACATTAAGTAGTGAAGCATCAGTCATGGAAATGAAGGTCAAAAGAAAAGATGCGATAATTTTTTGAAACGTTTTAGTCACTCTTTGGACCCTTATCAGTCAAAAAAACATTAATTAGATCTGTAAAAGACGTGCAAAGAAGGTAGAAAAAATGCATAACAAAATAAAAAATAATAGATGTTAAAAGTGGACAATACTTCGTAAAAAAACTCAAAAATAAAATAAGTAGACAAAAGGTTGTCTCATAAAAAGAGGCCCTCAATTTTAAATCTATATGACGAAGAATAAGTATTGATAACAGTGAAAAAGCCGAAGGTCAATAGGAAAAACAATACAACACACCTGATATAAATTAAAATTGGAAGATAAAGTCAGCGGAAGTATTATTATCTTCTATTGTTATTATTATTACTATCATTATTATTATTATTATTATTATTATCTATTATTTTTTATTTTGTTACACATTTTTTCCACCTTCTTTGTATGTCTTTTACAGATCTAATAAATGTTTTTTTGACTGATGAGGGTCCAAACAATGACCGAAACGTTTCAAAAGGAATTATCGTTTCTTTTGTTTTGGCCTTCAATTCCATGACTGGTGCTTCACTATACTTAATATAAAAAAAGTCGAGATTAAACATACAAAACATATTAAATATTACAGGTTATGTGTACAGGTCCGACTGTATCATGCTGCTAGAGAATTTTATTTGCATCGGCCTTAAAGCTTAGAATGCCATGGCAAAATAGTGTCATCTTAACCTACGTATCCAAACACTGCAAAATTTGAAATCACAGAAACACGCTGTTGAACTAAAGGAAATTAAAAATTATATCATTTATATTATCTCCATTTGTTTTTTTTGAGTGAAATTTTTTTATGATTAAAAATGTGCTAACATTTCTGGGCGATAAACACTCAGAATGGAAGGAAATTGATTTTTACCTGTAGTGAGGAGAAGTTAAAAAGAAAGTATTTTTCCACAATTCTCTAGTGAAAACTCCACTTTACAGGGAGCTAAATCATTCATCCTCAAGCCTCTTTGCACACCTGCTCGCAAACACCATTTCGGGTTAGACATTCTGTATGAAAATTTGCATCTCTTCTTATGAAAACCATGAATATTGCAATAATAGCGTCGTAAACAATGCCCCTTGAACTACGAGCGAAAATAAGGTGAAAAATACGAAAGAAAAGGAGGGAGGAAAATATTTTTTTTAAACTTATCACATAATTTGTCTGCAATCTCGATTTATTCTGTAAATCAAAATACAAATATTTTACTGTTTGAAAGGTAATTTTATACCAAAAATGAAATTTAATAACGGTTTTTGTAAATTAAAACTAGTTTATACATTTACTATAAATAAAGTTAGAGACCCTTTAGGGAGGAAAATATAACACATTGGAAAATAAGGCTTTATTTAAAGCACAGTAAATATATCCGGTTTTACATTCTAAATTTAATGAAAGCATATCCATAAGGACGTAAAATACATTTGAGCTCAGAGGCGCTACAATGTATGCTGCGTACTAAAATGCATGAAAACTTTAATGTGCCCTGGATCATGGTAAAGCTTACTTGCTTTTAGATAGCCAGTGTAAAGGGACGAGAATAGCGAATTACGCCACTTTAACATTGCAAACACGATCAGGCTGCACCAGGAAAAAGAGGCTTTTCCATCGCTACAGATGCGTGAGTGAAACGCATATCTTATGAAAATATTCATAAAAAATTTGTATTCTGCAGAAACTCTAGCACTTTTTTTCTTAAAATCCCTATAAAAATCGAATTTATTCAACTGACTTCAAAAAATTGTAAAACCTAATTTACATCTTAAATTCTAAAAGAGAAATTGCATTTCTTCATGCCTTTCTATGATTCACCTTTCCTACTTATGCATTCCATAAAGTGTCTGGCCATAACATGCATTCCCCACTTTTTGGAAAACACAATACGTTGAAAAGCAATGGAAAATGTTTTTTAAAAAATTGTAGTTTAATGGCTGACCATGACTGACTTTTATACTTAAACTGAGACATTCTAAAAAGTTACATACATTCCCTATTTACATACATACATTCTACATGCACTCCCTATACTTTTTGGGAAAGCAGTGTAACATAATATTAAAAATTCTATTACAATTTCTGACAATGTCGGGCGTTTTAGACTTAAACTGAGGAGGCAACACATACATTTCATAAAGTGCAGATAATGTACATTTTCTAGTTTCTGGAAAACACAATTCGACCCTGTGGAAAATGTTGGTCAAAAAAATCTAATACATTGTGGAACAAAGACTGACCTTTTCTACTTAAAATTCATTAATTAACTACTTAATTTTCTACTTAAAATATTCCATAAAGAGTCTGACCATAACATACATTTCCTACTTCTTGGAAAACACAATACATTGAAAAGCAGTGTAAAATAAAATTTAAAAAATTCTAGTGTAATGTCTGACAAATACTTACATTTTCTACTTGAACTGATGAATTCCATAAAGTGTCTGATCATAACATACATTGCCTAATTTTTGGAAAATACAATACTATGAAAAACAGTGCAAAACTTAATTTAAACATTATAATTTAATGTCTGTCAATGACTTACATTTTCTACTTAAGCTAAGAAGACAATGCAGATATTCCATAGTGTCTGACTGTAGTGTACATTTTCTACTTTTTGGAAAATAAAATATAATGAAACGCAGTGGAAAATATTGGTTTAAAAATTCTAACACATTGTCTGACACTGATTGGCCGTTTCTACTTGAAATGAGGAAACAATAGAAACATTCCATAAAGTATCTGACTATAACATACATTTCCTACTTTTTGGAAAATACAATACATTAAAAAGCAGTGGAAAATATTGTTTAAAAAATACTAGAATAATGTTTGACTTTTCTACTAGAATAATGTTTGACTTTTCTACTAGAATAATGTTTGACTTTTCTACTAGAATAATGTTTGACTTTTCTACTTGGCTGACAAGATAATAAGAATTCCATGACAAAAGATATTAGTACTATTTTTTTGAATAAAAAATAGTGGAAAACTTAGTTTACATTATGATTTCAATTTTTCAAAGCCTTAAAAAACGAAAATAACATGTCTTACTATGTCATAATTTTGCTACTTAGTAAAGAAGATATGCTCTACGTCTGGATAGAGCCTGCTTTTTCTACTTACGTCCGCTTTTACTCTCGAGCCAACAAAGTAGAAAAGCCATCTCGTTGTAAGACATATCAGAATGTTTATAAGTTCCAAAAATAATGATGACATAAAGCTAGTTTTTGGACCAAAAGAAGTTTTCTACAAATTATAATTCAATTTAATGAAATTTCCCTTAAATAAAATTTCAGGGCTATATTTTCCTGTTCTAAGGGTAGGACATTTAACCTTTAAATCGCAGACAGACCCATTTCTTATGCTAAAGCTCTCGCCGTCTTATTATCGATGCAAATCCAGTGGAACGATCAGCGTGTAATGAGAAGTAAATGACGCGTGTCAACCCCTGATTCCGTATTCCGAATCTGCAACACGCTTACTCGAAAACGAATTTACAGACGGAGAAAATCCGCCTGCTGCGAGAGCCTTAAGTGTAACTCTTCGTAAAATACTTTCCTCAAAAGTACTCTCATTTTTTAGTCTCAAACTAAGTCAATTTATAAGGTTATATAGCTCTAAATTATTTACTTCTCAATATATATATATATATATATATATATATATATAGTTCTAAACTAATTAATTTTCAAATTAGTGCAGTTGTAAATTATTGAATTCTCAAATTAAGTAAATATTTGGTGCAAATAATCAAAATAATCGAAGGAGATTATTTCTTTGAATCAAGGCACAAGTTTGTTGCCTATCAAAAATATTAAATTAAATTAGGTAAAGGATTGTTTATCACACAGAAATAGAATCAAAGAAATGGACTGATTTGAATCAAAGAATTCTTTCTTTTCGTGTATAAATATCCTAGGAATTTTTCCTGTAAATAATTTTGAAATATGATTTGGAAAGTATTAATATTTCTACATTTTTATGTTCATATGGTCCTTTTTGAAAAAAGGGGCCTCATCGACTTTTTTCAATATTCTAAATTTGCGGTAAATAAGAATTATTAGGCCTAAAAACTGAGTAAAAAGTCTTGACAAAATTTCGCAAAATAATTAATTTGCGTTCAATTGTAGTATAAAATTACAGCATCAAATACATTATAAATACACCATAAATGCACCATGAAATACAACCTAAAATACACTATAAAATTAATTCTTGAATAGAATTTAGTGCATTTTGTCATAAGACTTTTTTTAAATTTTTATTTACCACAAATTTAGAATATTGGAAAAATCTACCAGACCTACTTTTTCAAAGAGGACCTCATCGATTTCTTTTGTGCAAAAATGTTCATTCGGTGCTACAGAAACACAATCCAGAAAATTATTTTTTATTTTATTTAAATTATTTTTTTGCAAATTTAGCTTTAAAAACATTTACATTTTTGCAATTTTTGAGATATTAAGGAATTTCTTATTCCAATTTGTCACATTTTTCTCACTCTTTCGAAATACACGAAAAAAATTCAAAAGTCATTAAAAATGGTAAGGTTATTTGGATATTTGGAAAAAACAAAACAAAAATTGTCTCAAAAACTTCACCTTTTTTTCCCCAGAAGTTTTAAGGAATAATAGGAATCAATATAATCTGATCGTAAATTTTCCATTTGGTATTTTTTTGTTTTTCGTGAGAAAAAAATTATTTTATATTTTTGCTTCAAAACCTTGCCATTTTGACAATTTTTATGATTTTAAGGTTTTCTTGTTTCAGTTTATCCAGTTTTTAACACTCCTTCGAAACTGATGAGAGAAACAAAGAAATAATGAAAACTGGTAATGACCGAATTCATTTCAAATCAGGCAGGCAGTGCAACTTCAAGTCACAGAATCCGTCGTCTATGAAATATGTTGTT
>JBAGKK010235886.1:0-21529 GCA_037177015.1 Euceroptres primus | reverse complement strand
TCATTCACAAATCTTGACAAAATAAGAGACAGTGTTAAGATTAAAAATGTACAAATTGTTGAAAAAAATGAATTTCAATCCTTTCATTATTCAATGTTTTCTTACTATAGAAAACTACTGCCTGAACTCTTTTATAATAAATCGAAAAATTCTCATCCAGAAAATAATATTTAAAAATAAAATAAAAATTTTGATAATTTTATTATACGCATATATAAATACTAACTGAAAGTTTCTTTCATGCAATTTAATCCAGGAGATGATTTTACTTTTGCAATCGCTATATTCATTCTGGGAAAAATTGTTTTCAACTTTACTCTTATCAGCGATATGGCGTATTTTATTTCTGCAAACGTAGAAAAAACTTAATTAATTAATTAAATATTTAGGAAAAGAGAGATAGTTAATATTCAAACTAATTAAGTAACTTAATTAATTTAAGGAATTTTAATAAAAACTCCTTTCAAAATCATGTTTAAGAGAAAGGAATAGGAAACCTGTAGTCAAAACGGCATCTGTTCTGACACCTTTAAAATTCATTTTTGATTTACTAATCAAAACATAGCTTTCAATTACCCCAAAACATGAAACATTCCGCAGGCGTGTTGTAGAAAGTAGAATAACATTATGTCAGTGGCAACGATATTGGCGATGCAATACAGACCTGCAATAAGGGAATGACAAAAAATGAAATAATAATGGCCCTCTTTTTCAAAGACAATATAGTCCACATCGTACACGTAATTTCTTGGTCGAGTTTCATTCAAAGGTATGACAAAATCGAGACATATAGGTACCAATGCCATTAGACAATAGACCAAAGTGGATACCATTGAAAAAACTGAAAATTACAAATTTTATTAATATCAATTTTTTAAACACTTGTTTTCAAAATTCGTTTTTCTCTTAAGCGATTTTAAATCTTATCTTTCACTGCACTGAGAGGCAATATCTAACTTCCAATTTTCTATTTTCCGGTTCATTATTTCACACTTCTTATTGATCATGTTTTCCCCCAAAAATTTCATTTTCCTAACAAAATTATGCAAAGAAAAATGTCACTTCCTATTTCTTAATATCCATTTTAGTATTTTACACTTCTCATTGTTCATTTCCCTCCCCTTTAAAAAAATTTATTTATTCAAAAAAATTATATAATGAAAAATGAACCTTTACCACTACATATTAACACAGCAATTTTTCCTTCTTCTGCGGATTCTTTCAAAAGTGTAATTTCACCTTCAGAATCATCCTGAATTATTCGAAAATCCTCTTTAATCCAGTCTAAGATCATTCTCATCTGCAAAAGAAAAATTGCATATAAAAGAAAAAAGAAACACTTTAATTTGAAACTAAAAACAAATTGTACAAAATTGTATTTTAAAAACCAATATACTCTCATGTGATAAGAATGTCAAAATTATTATTTTTCTAAAATTATTTTAATTTAAATAAAATAAACATAGAAAATAGAAAAATAATAAGTTACCAGTTGTCTAATTTTACATAACACTGTATTTAATTGCAAGAGAGTGTAGGGGACTTGAAAAATGTAAAAACCTGAAAAAGGTGTGCATGTACATGTGAGAAATAAACTATTCTAATTCTAGATAAATAAATACCAGGGAGTGAAACCGAAATCGAAAAAAACCGATTTCTAGGAATCGGTATTCGGGGTTTTAAAAGTAACCCAAAAGTTGCAACCGAAAGCGGAGAAAAACTTTTCATAAACTGAAACCTGTATTTTTAAATCCCTCAGAACCGATTCGTAGAAAATCGTTTTTCTTGGGTTTTTCGGTTTCGGTTTTACTCCCTGATAAAAAAATACTAATAAATAGATTCTTCTATACTCTCTAAATCTGAATCAGTGAGAAATGCGTCACTAAATCCTTACTGATTATATCCTTTCTGATACTGAGATTTCACTGATGTTTTCAGTAAAATCTCACTGATTGTCAGTGAAAATCCTTACTGATTATATCATTACTGATACTGAGATTTCATTGGTTTTCAGTGGAATCTCACTGATTGTCAGTGAAAATCCTTACTGATTTGATTTAGTAACACACTTCTCACTGATTCAAATTTAGAGAGTACTCAGGATTTTAATTTACGCCAATAAAATTATGTTTTAGTTTAATTATTTTAATGAAGTTTAGTTTAATTTACTTACTTTGGATTCTTGCTTTATGAGGGTTATGAAATTTGTATAGAAAAGGATACCCGTCATAACCATGGGAACTCGTTCGATTATATTATCAAAATCGTCGCGTGTGTCGTACAAAGCTATCCACTGTTATTAAAAGACTATTTTATATTTATAATACAAAATTACCTTGATTTATTTACACAAAAATATAATCTTTTTTCCAGAAACATATGTATGGGTCGTTGCTAAAAAGTTGTGAAATTCAAGTCCCGACAGTTTTACACAATTTCGTTATTTAATATATTTTTTTGAATACCACTGACATAAAGTACTTGTATCGAAGTAGTTTTTGGTAAAGTTTTCAAAATTTTAGGTGTCTTTGTTTAGAAATGGGAAATTAAAAAATACCCAAAATGTACACTCGGTAGCCTGACACCAAGTACAGATTCACAAACTAATATTGCGAAATAATGGCAGCAAAACAAGTCATTTGCATAAAGTTAAAGAATCTCAAAATTATGAATAGGGATAAATATTTTAGATTCAAAGATATCTATAAATGTTTAGATGTCTGTCACTGAAGTTTCATGTCCCGATAACCCTCACATTTTAGATTAGAATTTGGCAAAAATCACTTTAAAAAATCTAAAAAAACCAAAAACTCATTAATTTTATAGTCCTACGCAAGTGCTCGTATAAGCAGTAATATATTTATTGTTCGCAACTTCAAAAAATTTCTGTAAATTATGTGCCGTACGATTTACAGCAATGTCCACTAGGTAGAAATACTTATTAAAGCAATTGGTAAACGATTCGGCACTATTTCATTAGTAGAAAAATACTAATTCAGATTTAGGGAGTCCACTCGGTAACCTTCCTAACATGCAAATTATTCATTTTCACTACAAAAATGATTCTTGAACTCTTAAATTGGTATTTTCGTTTTATTTTTTATCACAATTGATGGAAAAAATACTTTAGCTGGTTCTGAGAAGATGTTTTTTCTTCAAAAAATCGATAGGCCATAATTTACAACTTTTTGGCAACGACCCGTGTATTTTTAAAAATAATATATTGCAATAAAAAGTAGTATAAATTCATACAGACGAAAGGTTGGCTGTTAACATAGTTACGAAACTGAAAATTCGTATGGTCCTTTTTTCCCAATTTGGCCGATAAGGCCAATGCCCAATGCTGGCCATGAAAATCATGTTGTACGACCAACCACTTTCCGCAGATATATTCATGCTTTTATAACAAATTTCGTATTGCTTACACTATTTAATATTACACGTGATGTGAAGCTGAAAAAGTCTTAAATAATAATTAGAGTATAAGAAGGATGAGAATTGACATACTTCAGACCAAATATTATTTATTTGGTCTGAAGTATGTCAGTTTCCATCCTTCTTTATCTACTTTTACGCAGACGCACAACATCGCATTTTAAAATCTATTAATTAGGTCTTAAATAATAATTTATATAGTTCATGATTTTCATAATGTTGCATAAAAATTGAAAAAACGAAATAGGTAAATAAAAAAATTTAATCGAAGAATAAAATTGTGCAAAAAAATTCAAAGATAGGAAAAATATAAAAGCTAAAAATGAAAAATATATTAGTGATTCAGAAAAAGATTTTAAAAAAAAAGAAAAAGGAAGTTACGAAAGAAGCAAATTTGTTCCAATGTGAGAAAATGGAAAATTTAAAATACATAGTTGAAATATATTCTGTAAATCGAATTAATGAGCCATTAATTTAAAAATGAAAGATATTACAGATATATTTTGAGCAAAAGAGAAAGAAAAGAATACCAAAAGAAAAAAGAACGAAATAACTTGCCAAGGAAAAGTTTGAAAAATCTTTAACTATTTATCAATTAGAATATCAAAAAATTCACAATTAGAACCCTTTATTTTCATATAAAATTTTTTCTAAAGATGTACATAAAATTAAACTGTATTAGTAATAATTTGAAAAGCACACTGTATAGGGGAGGGTGACTCGATCTGGATAAAAAAAGTTTTGACTTTATAATAATCAAACATTTTACAGAAAAAAGAAAAGTATTACGTACCAAATTGAAGATGAAACATTCCTTTAAATAATACCAATAACGTAAGAAAGATTATATCAGATATTTATCCGTAATTAATATTTTTCTGAAACATTGCACTTTTATCCAGACGAGGGTTTTGGACTTCGATCCGGATAATCGTGTTTTACATCACTCACAGTGTTAATTGATCGATATTTTACCTGATATCATCAAATAGCATTTCAGCGCTATTACTTTTAAACGTTTTTGCACTGAGAAAACTGTTTGGTTCGGACAACAAAAAGATTTGGTTGCTATAGAAGCAACAAAATTTTTTGGTTGTGCCAACCAAATTTTGATTCTTTCAACAAACCTTTTGTTGAATCATAAAAAATTTTGTTAATTTAACCAGAGAAGAGATTTTGTTGGGTCAACAAAATGTTTGTTGGTTCAACAAAAGGTTTGTTGGTTCAACAAAAGGTTTGTTGGTTCAACAAAAGGTTTGTTGAAAGAACCAAAATATTTGGTTGCTTCTATAGCAACCAAATCGTTTTATTTTCCGAACTAAACAGTTTTCACAGTGTGTCTTGATAAAAGTAATATTTTTAATTATAATAATCGGTGAGGAGATTGTATTGACCCTCAATAATAAATTTCGTAGAAAAATTGGTTTCAATTCACCTGACCCTAAAGCCAACTACATACATCAACATTTTCTACGAAATTTTTAATTATATTGTGAAAAATACACCAGCTCTAATCTCTGTCGTATTAGATATTAAACGATGACAGACACTACTGTTAATTTCAAATGCTGAAAAAATTTATTATAATAGCTAGTTCTTTTATGTTGGCAAAAAACACGGGTCATTTGAAAAACTTTTGAGTGGAATTTGTTTAATAGACCTTATAAATATCAATAAATTATTAAATTTTGTATGAAAAGTGTCTAGTTGTAAATTAAATATTAAATACTAATTAAATTTAGCATATCTTAAAAGATTCTGGTTAAAATAAACAAAAAATCTAAACTTTCACGAATTATCCAGATCGGGGAAAATGACATTACCAATAAAAACATAATAATTTCGTTATTTTTGATAATTAAAGAACTGTTTCTGTATAAAGTTTTAAAGCCAAGTGTTCGGTGAATATAAGGAACAAAAGAAATAGTTGTAAAAAAATTCTACGTTAACAAAAATGACGAAATTATCGGAATTAAAAAGTTACGTCTTCATGTCGAAAACATATTTTTCAATTTTTTAATTTAATAATAGCAAGTACGTAGTAAACTGTGTTATGACATAATCCCTTTTTGATAATTTTACTTGTAAAAAATTACTCCAATTCGTTTAATTAAATTATATAATAATTTTTAAGTATTATTCAGTTCGGAAACCTATCCAGTTCGGGTCTCTCTCTCCTATATCTGCAGATCAGCCATAAGAGAAACCTTTTTTACAGCCGACGAACACAATGAAAGTGATTCAACTTTCCTCATGTCGAGTTTATCGCGCATATTGGGTATATAAAAAACTCTTTGCTTTCATTATTCATAAACCGCAATTACCTTTCTCACTTCGCACTCAATTTCACATAAAAATATGTTCTATAATAATAATAGAGCCAATGCAAGGAATCGTCCAGTTCCCTGAAAAAGTGCCATGCTGCATTTATTATTCAAAATGTGGACGCTGCAGGCAAAAAAGTTCGCACGGGTAGTTTTCGTTTATAAATATATACCTTCCTCATGGTGAAAAGACTAAATATAATATGTCATCAAACATTCGAAAGCTGTCTTTGCATGAATATCGATCTAGAAAAAAATTTTTGTTTCGGGAGAAAGTAAACTGAAAGGATGGATTCTCACCTCAAGAGAAATAAATATTTCGTGACGATATTCTATTGGAAAATCTTTTCAATCTCTGACAATACTATCATTATTACTGCTATGTGTCTGCAATTATTACTGCAATACTATCATTATTATCTTCTGTAAGTATTTTCAATAATTTTTATGACTGTTTTTTAAGTAATAAAAGACTTTCAGTACATAATTTTTTTAATTTGCGGTGGTATTTAAGTGACAAAATTCAATACAATGTCTGTAATCATCTTTAAACAAAAATGTGCTCATCTAAAATGTTTTAAATATTGAATTTTTTCGAATATAAATAAAACTTTTTTCCAATTTTTGGAATATAGCAGTATTGTAAAAACCAAATTTATTCCTTTTGACAAGACGAATCGATTCACCTAATTTAAAACCCTTTTTGTCCAACTATATGCATTTATAATAGATAAAATTAAAATTGTTTTTTTTTACGTTTTTATTAGAAGAAGTTTTTCAATTTTAGTAATCTAAGAATATTGTAAGTACATAATTTATTCCGTTTGATGAGACGAATCGATTAACCTATTGTAAAACCTTTTACGACCAGCTATAGTTATAATAGACAAAATTATAATTTTTTTACGCTTGTATCAGAAACAGGTTTTCATTTTTGGGATTTATTAAACAATTTAATAATGAATTATGTGAAATAATTTTCAAAGTTAAATTTTGATTGACATTGCTATATAGAATCGAGATAATTATTGCTTTCTTAATAAAGTAATACAACTTTGAAATTAAGAATAATTTCAAGTTTTGTTATTGCTTTCTTTATGAGGAAGCAAATTTATTTGATAACTCAATGAAGAAACATAGTGTTCATGAAATTAACACAATGAGGATAGGATGGACGTTGAAACATCCAAACTACTTTGCAGAGATTTTTACAATTGTAACAAGTGGTAACAGGAATTTTTAATTATAATTTCATCAAATTATTAAGTAAAACTTTATAGATTTTATAACTAGCCCTAGCGGACCGCCTGAACGTAAGGGTTACGCTACAGCGTAACCATAAAGTAACCCTAAAGTAACCTTAAAGTAATCTTGCATTATAATTAATAAAAGCAACAAAATAAATATCTAAATTGTTGCAATTTTAATTCTTTGAATTATAATACTTTGAGTTTTAAAGAATGCAACTTTATCGACTGCGGTAATACATGAGAAACTTTTTTCATTAATCGAATAAAGTTAATCTTATTACTGCTTCATAAAGAATTGTTGATAATATAATAAAAAGTATCCAAAAGTTTATGATATTATATTTAAGAAAATTTAAATTTTATATAAAGGGATATATAAAATTTAAATAAAATATAAACAATATATAAAATGAAAATATAAGTGAATATATAAAAATATATTGTATTTATATAAAATTGAATTATTATGAAACTAAACATTCAAATCTATAATGATGATGTTAAACATTAATAACAAATGTTTATCTAAAATTGTTTCTTTATTAAGAAAATAATAATTTATGGCAATTTCTTAAGTAGAAAATTGGAGAAAATAACAAAAATTAATTCTCACGCTTAATAACAATCTTATTGTAAATACAATTACACATTTTTACAAAAAAAACACGAGATGAATAAAGAACTAATAACAGAATGTAATATTATTCAGAGATTGTGTCCTCGCCGAAAAAATTGAACACAATTTTTTTATTTTCAACATGTGCATTTTTGAAAAATCAGTATTAAAGAAACGTTTGCAAACCCAAACATTTTTTTCTTTGAAACTTATTGATTGGAACAAAAAACGTTAACTGATGGGATATTTCTTATCCTTTTACCCGCCTTTTACCTGCTAATTTGGCGCAAGTTTTCAATTTTGAATGTTCGCATTTTTGAAAAATCGGTACCAAAAAAAGTGTTTTCAACTGAAAAATATTTGGTGCTTCTGCATTTTCGTTTTTTCGTCAGAACATATAATTTGTCTCTTCGCGCAGATCATAATTTTATGAAAGAAAAATTGTAGAGATTGAATTTGAAAAACACGAATTTTGAATTTCGGACAGTTACGTTGAGCTGTACTTTAGTTACTTCAATTAAAAAATATTGCTGAGGCATGAAAATTTAATTTATAAATGATAATATATTTTTGGTCTAATTCAAGTTATTTTATGCATTGTTACAAAATAACAGAATTTTCTGATGCATTGAATGCGCAAAAATTACTTTAATAATCTCATTATTGGTCATAATTAATGAAGAAAGACCTAAGGAACATAACTACATATTTTATTCAACATTTTATTTCATTCATATAAATATTTGATTCAAAAAAATTCTCCAATCTATCAGTTTTTTGTCGATACTCATTATTTTGACCTAAAATCATTGTCACTTATTACTAGAATGTTATTTAGTAACAAAAAATTCTTATTAAATGATAATTTATAAATAATTTGTACAGTTATAAACAATTTTTAAAACTATTAGTTCCCATTAACAGGCCAACAGACATAGCAGAAAAGTTAATGTTGGTATAAGAGTATTTGATCAAAATGTTTAAATAATTTTTGTTTAAAAATGCGATTTTCTGAGAAATTAATAGCGCCATTCGATTCTACGGAAAAAAATTACATACAGAATTCATATGTAGCACAATTTTTTTCTCCATCCAATTTTTTATAAAGTATAATTAAACAATTATATGTTACATTATACTCGTTTCATAATTTATTTATACGATATAACAAATTGGGTAGAGAAGTAAATATGAACTCTGAAATTCTGAAATTCTGAACTCTGAAACATACAGAATTCATATGTAGCACAATTTTTTTCTCCATCCAATTTTTTATAAAGTATAATTAAACAATTATATGTTACATTATACTCGTTTCATAATTTATTTATACGATATAACAAATTGGGTAGAGAAGTAAATATGAACTCTGAAATTCTCTCCGTAGAATCGAATGGCGCTATTTGTTTTTCCGTAAATCGCATATTTGAACAAAAATTATTTAAAAAATTGAAGAATAAAATTGTTATGCGTGAATTTTAATAAAATTCTCTCATACCAACATTAACTTTTCTGCTATGTCCATTGATCTGTCAATGAGCCCTAATAGTTTCAAAAACTGTTTATAACTGTATATATTTTTTATAAATTATCATTTTATAAGAATTTTTTGTTACCAAATAACATTCTAGTAATAAATCACAATGATTTCAGGTCACAAGAATGGGTCACAATCGACAAAAAACTAATAGACTGGAGAATTTGTTTGAATCAATTATTTACAAGAATTAAATAAAATTTTGAATAAAATATTTAGGTATGTTCCTTAAGTCTCTCGTCATTAATTCTGATCAACATGGAGTTGATTTAAGTAATTTTTGCAGAGATAAAAAATCATATTGCTGAAATGGAAAAAAAACGGATTCCTTATTTGATACATAGTATTTTTACATTCGTTTAAAATGTATAATAGATGTTCCAACGCATATAACTACCATCCAAACCTTATTATACTTACACTTCTTAATACTGCAGTATGTACATATTCAATAACTTATTTTAATTCTGGAAAAATTACTGTATCTGAAAAACCAGAGAAAGTGAATCGAATTTAAAAAATATTAAATATTTCTGGCTTTATATGCAAAAATATTAGAATCATACTATTTCGAGTTCTCATTAGGATATTAGAGGGATTTAAATTATTGTAAACAGCTGCTCAAAGTATCTGTAATTAGTTGAAATTTCTTAAAAATGTGCAATTGCTTTTGTCTTCAAGAAAATTGCGAAATTTTAAGACAATCTTTTTTTTACAGGGAAAACAAGTGTAAGAAGCCAGCAGGGTTCTTTTTTTTTTACTTGGATGGCTCTCGACTTTCCTCAACATGAGCTTACTCTTTCTTGGATCAGTACCGTATCTCTTTAACTGAATGAAGCCCCCAGAACCTCAGTTTATATTTGAATATCTTATTTGATGTTTGTTACATAAAAAATATTATCAAAATAATGGTTTAAAAATAATAAGGCAAAACCTTATAAATACGACTTCTTCCAGACTAATAGTTTATTCCTTGAATTTAAATAATTATCGATAACGTTTCGAAAACCAGCTAGTTTTCCTCATCAGATCTTATAAAAAAGTTTTCGTGTAACAGAATTTGATCTATATTATCAAACGTAGAGAATCGACATAAACGTTATCGATAATTATTTAAATTCAAAGAATAAACTATTAGTTTGAAACTAATCGAGAAACGTTATCGATAATTATTTAAATTCAAGAAATAAACTATTAGTCTGGAAAAAGTCGTATTTATAAGGTTTTACCTTATTATTTTTAAACCTATGTTATCCCAGACGTTAAAAAAGAAATTTTTTATTCTTTTGTACTATCAAAATAATGTTATAATATAAGTTTTTTCTGAATAAAAAATGAAATCATAATGTTATTATATTTATTTTTATAATATATTTATTATAAAAATAAATATAATAACATTATGATTTCATTTTTTATTCAGAAAAAGCTTATTTTTAAGTAAAAAGAATCGTTGAAAACACAATTAAAAAGACTTTGAAAATACATCGATGTTTAAAAATGAAGACATGAGATTGACAACTCGGTAAAGACCATTTGAAGTTGGCCCCTAAATTAGGTTATTTTAACTATTACTTGGGGGGGCGAACTTCAAATGGTCTTTAACGAGTTGTCATTCTCATGTCTTCAAATGCATTCAACATATTTATTGAAAATATGCTATATTGATAATAATTTACACACTTCTAGTAATTCTTGTAATTTTTTCTGTTATACATCAACACTTATTACACAAATTTATATTATTTACCTGGCTCATAATTGTATAAATTTTTCATATCACTTATTTAGAGTCAAATATGATTACGAAAGAGAAAAATTCATCTATAAGTTGAAATTTATTTAATAATAGTAGATTATGTACCTAGGCAGTAAAGTTGAACTTTATACGAGGATGCAGAATTTAACATCCACGCCTTCGGCTCGGACGGTAAAACTGCATCCATCTCTTTCTTTCTGATGGAAAAATCAAAGAGAGATGAAGATACTCTAAAGCAGTATTTTGAATCGATCATCGTATTTGAATATACGATCATTTTTTCTGTTCCAGTATCGCTCTCTCTTTCTCACTTACTCACTTCTTCCTCCTTGCTGTCACTTTACGTGCCGCTCGTCGCGGTACAATAAAGTGTCATTTTACTGCCGCTCCGCGGGCAGAAAAAGAGCGCTTATCTCCCTATTTTAGATAAAAAATTGATTTGGATTTCCAATAGTAACGTCGGGAAATAATATACAAGGACTATTTAAATAATTTAATAAATTTATGAAATTTGCATTAAATCATATTAATTATTTATCAAAGTAATATTTTTATTAAATGTATTAGAATATAAGACAGTATGATTATAATATTAAATATTATTGATTTAACACAATGCACAGGTTTTTTTTATAATAAGTCAAATATGAAGTTGACACTTTGACAAAAATTATGTTTCCATAAAATAAAATACTTTGAAATAATAAGAATGGAGAAAGATTAAGTACATTTATGGAGGCAAGTAAACAGCGATGTAGCACAACAATTTTAACAATTTGTGTAGTCTGCTACAGTTGGAACTGGAAGTCCTGGAACTGCTGTCGAAAAAAGTTGGTCCTGTGAAATTATCAAATTTTTGATATTAATTAATTTGATATTAATTAATTTTTGTCGCAACACATAAAAAAAGACGTACTCAAGGATATCGAACATTAAAAAAGTTACGAGATGATCTATCGAGCAATAAAGAAAATGTGGAATATTCTGAAGAAAGTGAGGTTTTGGATTCTTACGAAATAAACGACGATTTTGAAAGTAAGTATTAAAATTATATTATTTATAAAGGCAGATTATGTGAATTCTACTTATTACAAGCTTGTGTACAGTAATGTATATTTGGAGCCTATCTCCCCCTAGCGGACTGCCTGAACGCAAGGGTTACGCTACAGCGTCACCATAAAGTAACCCTAAAGTAACCTTAAAGTAATCTCGCTTTATAATTAATAAAAGCAATAAAATAAATATCTAAATTAATGCAATTATAATTGTCACAATTTGTCAGTTAAAATTGATATTAGAAGGTAATGCCGTCATTGCAATAATTTTACAGCGTAATGCCGTAATTGCAATAATTTTTCAGCGTTAAAAATTAAAAAAACTTCTGAAAGTCTGATAAAGGCGGTTTCAATTGGATCCCAGTACATCGCTAGTAGCATTTTGTGCGCGGCTTTAAAATAAAATTAAAAATTGGAAAATGAAAATTTATGAAAGAAATGTATTAAATAATAAAATTAATATAATAGAAGATGCTAATCTATCACAGTTGCATGAATATTTCAAAAATTTCGTCGAAAATTCTTTGAATTAAAATACTTTAAGTTTTAAAGAATGCAACTTTATCGACTGCGGTAGTACGTAAGAAACTTGTTTCATAATTCGAATAAAGTTAATCTTATAATCTTAACCTTAATACTCCTTCACAAAAAATTGTTGATAAAATAATAAAAAGTATTCAAAAGTTTATGATATTATATTTTAAAAAAGTTCAATTTTATATAAAGGGATTACACTTCACATAAAATTGAATAATTATGAAACTAAACATTCAAATTTATAATGATGATGTTAAACAATAATAACAAATGTTTATATAAAATTGTTTATTTAATAAGAAAATGAAAATTTATGACAATTTCTTAAGCAGAAAATTGGGGAAAATAACAAGAATTAATTGTCACGTTTAATAACGATTTTATTGTATATTCAATTACACATTTTTGCAAAAAGAACACAAAATGAATAAAGAACTAATAACAAAAAAGAATATTATTCAGAGATTGGGTTCTTGTCGAAACAATTGAACACAATTTTTTTATTTTCAACATGTGCATTTTTGAAAAATCAGTATTAAAGAAACGTTTGCAAACCCAAACATTTTTTTCTCAAAATATATTAATCGGAACAAAAAACGTTAACTGATGGGATATTTCTTATCCTTACCGAGTATAATTCAGCGCAAGTGTCCAATTTTCAAAGTTCGCATTTTTGAAAAATCGGTACCAAAAAAAGTGTTTCCACCTAAAAAATATTTTTTGCCTCTGCATTTTCATTTTTTTCTTCAGAACTTATAATTCGTCTATTCGTGCAGATTATAATTCTTCGAAAGAAAAATTGTATTTTACACTTAAGAAAACTATTGGAGATGAAATTTGAAAAATACGAATTTTGAATTTCGGACAGTTGCGGTGAGTTGAATTAAAAAATATTGCTGGGATATGAAAATTTAATTTGTAAATGATAATATAATTTTGGTCTAATTCAAGTTATTTTATGTAGGGAAAACCACCCAATAGTAGATAGGGAAAAAATCCATAGCGCTTTAGAGCGTCAGTTTCCAACAAAACAGAAAGATTTCTGTATTTAAATAAAGCCTGTATTTTCAAATAACTATTGACATAGAAAAAAGTATCATTAAATGAATTACTTAGCTGCATTAAACATTTTTATTAGACGCTGCCAAAGGTTCGATTTTAGATACAACTTGTGCAGTTTTTTCAGGAAATTACTTCAGAGCTATTTAAAACAAATAAATATAAAAATTGAAAACAAGTTTTTCTTCAGGAGTTATTTTTATATTAATAAAGAAAAAAATAAAAATGATAATTAAATTTACAATATTAAATAAAATAAATAATATACAAATTTAAAGGAAAAAGTATTAGTCGTGATTCTATTCTATATATTAGCCATGATAATATATATTCTATCTTCATTTAAAATAATTTCACATTTTTTTTACAGAAAATAAATAAAATAAAACAACAAAACAACAAATAAAAAACTTAAATTAATTTTCTCCAAAACCAATGTATTCTCACAATTTAGTACAAAATATGAATTAATCCATTCATAATTTTTTAGATATTACGAAAAATTTTTAATGAATTTTATTTTCAGTTGATTATTCTTAATAACTTTAAAAAATGTTTTCATCATATTTCAATCAATAGTAATTTCATATTTTTGATTGGACGTGTTTTCTACATTAATTTACCAATGGATCTACTAAGAATCAACAAAATTAAAGTTCTTGCAAAAAATGTATTCAGTTTGTATAATAATAATAATAATAATAATAATAATAATAATAATAATAATAGTAATAGTAATTTATAGAGATTTTTATACACACAATAATATAATTTTGCGACATACCTGCTTACTATTAGTAATTATTCTTATATTCCAATTTGCCAATGATATATTTTCAGGTGGATAGAATTATTTAATAAACATAAATACTTCTGAAATGTTTAAAAACTTAACCACGCTAAACCTCTAAACAAATGTGACATTTCGTGTTTTGCATTATTCAGCGAATACAGCTCAAGATCATCGCAGTGCTACCAATTGTGCCAGCGAAATATTACGATTATCTACTGTTGGAAAATGGAATATTAAATAAAAAGTCTTGAAATATTTATAAATAATAAAAATTAACACTTTTTTCCACATACACGTTGTTCATTAACCTTCAAATTTTGATTATAATGTAAAACCATGCCTCAGAATAATTTCATTAAGATGAAAAGCTTGAATAAAAAAAAGGTAGAATTTTTTTTCCAATGCTAAAAATTAAGTTTTTGCTTTCACGCAATAATTAGTGATACTTTTTCAATGAAAATTTGTCTGAAAAGACATTACCATTGCCGAAATTGTATACTAAAAGAAATAATCAAGATTCTTGGCTAGTTTTCTAGTTAATAAGGATTATATACTGTTAATCATTATCTACTGTTCGGTGGTTTCCCCTATTATTACAAAAAAACAGTATTTTCCGATGCATTGAATAGGCCATTTTCGCATTAGATCCTAACATTCAAAAAGAAATTTTTGTAAAGGGAAGTAATTATTAGCACTTACAAATAGTTAAATTTGACACTGCGAACATTAACTAACATTATATATGTGTATATCAAAGTTTTTTAAACATTATGTTGCAACGAGATCTAGATGATCTATTCTGGAATTACTCTTATTTGTTAGTATTTCTGTTTTCAAATTGAAAACCTCGTAAAGGCACATTTGAATTAGTCGCTTATGTTCATGATTATTCAATTATTTTTGCAAGAGGACAGCAGCACTTAATGTCAAAATAGGTCATTTAGATGCGTCGTTGCGACTAAACTTTTAACAAATTTGATGTAGACATATAATTTTTCTGAATGTTCCTAGTTGTAAGTTTCACTATTTATGAGTGCTAATATTTAATTCCCTTTGCAATAATGATTGCAATGGCGTATTTATTGCATTAGAAAATGCTGTTCTTTACGTAAAATAACTTGAATTAGATCAAAATTATATAATCATTTCCAAATTAAATTTTCATATCTCAGCAATATTTTTTAATTCAAGTAGCTCAAGTACAACTCAACGCAATTGTCCGAAATTCAAAATTTGTGTTTTCCAAATTCCATCTCCAATAGTTTCCTTAAGTGTAAAATACAATTTTTCTTTTGAAAAAATGCAGAAGCACCAAATATTTTTCAGCTGGAAACACTTTTTTTGGTGCAGATTTTTCAAAAATGCAAATTTTGAAAATTGGACATTTGCCCTGAATTATACTCGAGGTAAGGATAAGAAATATCCCATCAGTTAACGTTTTTTGTTCCGATTAATACATTTTGAAAAAAAAAATGTTTGGGTTTGCAAAGGCTTCTTTAATACCGATTTTTTGAAAATGTACATTTTGGAAATCAAAAAACTGTCTTCAAATGTTTTGGTAAGGACACAATCTATGAATATTATTACTTTTTGTTATTAGTTCTTTATTCATCTTGTGTTCTTTTGACAAAAACGTGTAATTGTGTATACAATAAAATTGTTATTAAACGTGACAAATAATTCTTGTTATTTTACCCAATTTTCTGCTTAAGAAATTGTCATAAATTATCATTTTCTTATTAAATAAAAAATTTTTTATATACATTTGTTATTATTGTTTAACATCATCATTATAAATTTGAATGTTTAGTTTCATAATTTATAATTAGAATTTCAAGTTCGGAAGAAAAAGAAACCGATATACACCTACCTTTGTGATTCTGGTATATTCAATATGTGGATTTTGCACAGCAAACCTTTAGAGAACATTAAAACCTGTCTGATAACCGCAGTGCCCAACAAATTTGTAAAGCTGCAATTATCTTTTACAGAAGGTGAACCAGAAGTATATGTAATTCCTTTTCTCCACTGACCATTTTTCTAATAATTTATATTTAATTAGACTCGGAATTTCCAGAAGGAATTTTAAATTGTCTGCTTCCACAGTTGTCCGACATGCTTCATAAACATTGTTTTATATTTATTTTTAATAATTATTCCTTCAATAAATCTTCGTATTAAATAGATAAAATGATGACATATTCCTTGCACATATACATTGAACCATTGACTTGTTAAAGTTTATGGTATATTCAATAAAAAGTACAAAAGATTTTCTTTTTGTTTAATTTTAATAAATAATTATTTTCAAATTCCTTATTAAAAATATGATAAGTGTGAAATTATTATCTATTTTTCTCTTAAATAACTTAAATGTAATGTATAAAAGAATATTTATTTTCATACTTATATTTCGTTTTCAACATCATATACGAGTGCATGTAGATATTATGTATGGATGCAGTTAATTAGAGTGCTGAATTACTAATTAAATACTCTTTATACAATTTAATATTTTTCTGTACATTTAAATTGCAGCGCAATCACGTGTTCAGCAGTTCATGATGATCATGCAGCAGTTCAGCTTTACGCTTCTTGATGAGAATTTCCTTCATTTTGGTGTATCTTGTGAGAGCTTCAGATTCGTTACTTTCGTTTGAATATCGAGTGATTTTTTAATCGACTGTGACTCAGAGACGAAAATTCGTTGTTTTCCTCTTGCTAAGATTGAGTTTTGTGGCAAGTAAGCTTTTTAATTACTTCTCCTTCTAATCATCAATCAAACAAAAAGTTTACTTCATGCTGCACATGCTTCGCGTGTATGTATCTTTGGATGAATATTATAGGAAATATTAGGTTATCTTATTATTATGTTATTCATGTGAATATTATATTATTATTTATTGTTATTATATTATACTTTGAATACATTTAAATACATTATTATAATATTAGTACTGTATAATTAATTTAATAAAATATTTAGGGCATGTACCAATAAAGGGACCATATGTGGCACAATTATATTCCGCAGTTTTTTTTCTCGAAAATTAACAATTCAAATAAGTTTTCAATGAAAGTCAAGTGTTAATTCCTTCACCCTTTTTTAACCTTTGTCTTCTGTTGTTACAGAATTTGTAACTGAAATCTTTTTTGTTGCAAGTGAATACAAAAAATTTCATTCTAAATCATGATCCAAGTACTATGGTCTCGCCACTTGGATGACGAAATTTCGTTCAAGTTGTGCCATGATCCAAGTACTCTGCTGTCCAAAGTAAAAAGATACGTAAGTGACTTTGTGGTTTAGGGTTATTCTCTTAAACCTAGAAATGGAAAAGTCGAACTAAGCGACAATGTCACTTAAGTATCTTTTTACTTTGGACGGCAGTACTATGGATGTACGCTTGGATGACGAAATTTTGTTCAAGTTGCGCCGATCATGATTCTAAATGTATTTATCAAAATTGCGAAGAATTACACCCTTATTTCAATAACATGTAAAAATCTGTTTTTCAATGAAGTTTTGCTACATTCTTAATTAAAAATTCATATTTTTATGTTATGTTTTCTTTCATTCTTTATTTAACTTCATTTTATTTTTTTACATTTTTTTTCACATGATAAGGTATAAAATTTTAATGTAATAAAATGATGTTACTTTAAATATATTTTCAGGAAAATATCTTCTAAAATTTAGTGTTGAAATGCAACACGTCATTTGTTATATACTTGGGGCATTATTTCTCAAGTGCATCCAATTCAAAAAATGAAGCTCTTCGATCGAGCTCAAATTTACAAAAAGTTCACTCTTATTGGATGGCACTTCAAAAAAAAGATTGATAAGATAAGATAAGATTAATAAGTACATTTTCACGACTGGTGATGAAAGCGACTCACCGATGAAAGTGATTCCATTCGCAATCCAATACTCTATCAAAATCACTCACAACCGTCTTTTAGATACGATTCCAGCCATAAAAACTTACCAATTAAAAAAGTGTTACAAAAAGTTCAACCAAAATTTCAAAACAATCTTGGCCAAGGCAATAGACAAAGATCCATAGAGAGTGAGTAACAACAGCAGTAAGAAAGGTAGCAAGGTTTCGTCGAATACAAAAATAGTTTATTTAAATGAAAAAATTATTTTTTAGTCTTGTTGAACAATCAATTACATTTTTAAAAATTAAGTATTGATTTTAGCTAATTAACATTTTTATTTTAGCAGATCATACGATCCCTGCTGTTTCTACAGGGAAAACCATATTCAGCCACCCAGTAGCTTTCCGCACCGGAAGCAACCAAGAAACACAATGTAACCTTCAAAGAAGAGATAATCAAGCGGATTTATTAGGTACAAATAATTGAGTACAATTTTAATTATACGCGTATGATTAATATAACTTTCAAACTTACTTCTTTTACACAGAGAAAAAATAGGTCAGGGTATCTTGAGTCAGCGTCCTTGACTTCTTTTTGTAGTGAACAATGTAGATTTGAATATAGTCGCAACAACTTGAAAAACTAGTTGTTGCAACTAGGTAATCTGGTAGAATCTGTGTTTATTTCTTCTTTATTTATTTATTTCTTCTTCTTTCTTTCTTATTAAACAATTTTATCAACAAAAATTATACCTCGCAAATACATTTTAAAATTTTTAGGTTTACACACTTTTACAATTTAAATAATTTTAACAATCATAAAAATAATACAATTAATTTTTCGCAATCAGAAAATTTTTTAATTCAAGGAATTTTCACATAATCAACTGAATAAATAATATAGAAATTTTATGATGTTGAATTCAAAAATTGTGTAACTAAATGTCGAAACAAAATAAATACGAATTTCAATTGTATTTTATACAAACCAGAATCTTGTGGTACAAGATTTTTCTTCTAATTAATCTGACTTTGAGTTCCTAGTTGCAGCGACTAGAGTCTTATAATTCCTCTAACCAGGTTCTCCACTTGTTCGAACGTTATTCGTCAAGTCAAAGACTTTTTTTATTAGAGAACCTAGTTACTGTTACCAGAAGCTCCAAAATGGATACTGTAAATTTGTGTATAGTCACTGTAACCAGAAATCTGGTCGCAGCAACTAGAAAATGTAGTTTCCAATACTTTAAATGACGAACCTGATTTTTTAGTGACCCTGACTAGGTACCATTTCTCTCAGTGTACTTATAAGATTATAATAATTATATGTAATAATTGATTTTAAAAGCGAATCTTAACAGTCGTCAATAGAATTGATGTTTCGGTAATTGATTTAGACGGTCCAAATGACCCTCAATAATAAAACTTTAATTTACTAAAAAAACAAAATAACGAGAACAATTAAATATTAAGTCATTAAATATTGATTAAAAAATGAGGGCACTCAACGAAAGAGAATACGCTACTCAGGACCGAGACTATTCTAGAAGATTCCAAACGGAAGCAATAAATAAATACGCGTCTTCTCTCGTCGTAGCTGGCCTTCGTGTTCCATACGCCGTATTCGAGAGAAAACTCTACGAGAGGATAACTCCGAGTAAGTGAATAAACTTTTGTTACAAGATTGACCGTGTCAGGTATTTTACCCTTCTCTCAGCTTTCCAAATCCTAATCCTTTCCCCCAATATAGCACTCCCGCTATAATACTCATGCGCCAACTGATAATAATCTGCTTTACAGCTTTGCGCCGGACCACAATTTGAATATTCCTTTCCAAAGTTATGAAGATTTCCAAGAATTTGATCAAAAGTTCACAAACGATGATACGTTTCGTGACAATTTTTCAAGTAAATTTTATGATAAAAAAAATGTTACTAGTAGTTAATTTTTTATAAGTTGCTATTGAGCAAGACATACTTAAACCAATAATAATACTTGTATAAATTGAGTAAAAAAAATCCTTTTTTCAGATTGTTTCGCTCAGTTTGATGAACTATCCTAAATTGCAAACGCGAAGGAAAAAAGCTAACATTTTCAGAAAATATTTGACTCCTGATTTAGCCCTTCAGTTCGTTATGATGAACAAAACTAAGGACAAACATATATTCAAAAATACAAAGATGTATGGTTGTATTTTAGGTAATATGACATGGAAAATAATCTTATTTTTCTTTGTTAAATTCGTGTCAATTCCTAAATAGTAATACATGTTTTCCAGCATCAGTTTTACAAACTCGCAAAGAACCTGCAACTGCTTCCTCTCAGTGAACAATCGTTTCTGGCTGACATGAAGGAAGTTCTGCCGAATGCAAAGAATAGGGATGGCAGACGAAGAATCAGAGAATCGAATTGCGATGCAGTTAACGAAAATTCTGAATAAGACTTGACTTGCTTACATTTACATACTTCATTCACTTATTTTTTTGATACATTATAGATTTACTTTCGTCATACTTTTGTGATCTGAGTTTCAATTTCATTGAAATTTTTGAACTACGTAAATACGTATATTATGCAGATACCTTTTATATTAGTTTGCTCATTTTTATATAATAAAGTTCAGGGATGTAAACGAAATTGAGGACCATTTTTCAGATTTCTTATAATTTCTGTAAATTCTAAATAATTTGGATTGAAAAATATGTTGGGTAGAACAAGTCACCAAAAAAGAAAAACATTGTAGGCAAATGTGAGAATTATTTCGAACTTTAGAATTTATTTTACTAAGTCCCTAGAGCTAAACAGCCCTCTAAGGAACAAATGATACATGTAATAATACAAATAAAGAGCACCAACTTTGGTAGAATACAAATAATGACGTAGAATAAAACCCAACATTGATTTCTGCACGGGATTCAGCTCTAATGATAAGAAGACCAGTGAACATTTTCTTCGATTATGCTTATTTTCTGTAACAAATTTCATCACGGTGAAACTATTAGGAAATAGATTACTAATTATTATTTATAATATTATACCAGATCAGCACTTAAAAATTTCTTTTACACTGCTCTACCGCTTTATTTATCCCCGGCAGACGCGTTCCAGGAATTTTCGCCGATGGTGAGGGGTCCAAGGGGACGAGAAAGCTGAGCTAGAAGCTCAGTGGAGTTTCGCAAGTACCGTAGCCACAAAGCGGGCAGTACCCTAATCGGATAATTTCGTCAGTTCGCTTCAGTTCGTTTTCAGTGTTTTGGTTATGCGTTATATATAATAATTAATAAATAAT
>JBAGKK010235788.1:0-21531 GCA_037177015.1 Euceroptres primus | reverse complement strand
TCTAGTCGAGAAAATGGTGTAAATCTGGTAAAATAAAAAACCAAAATTTTTTTATAAATCGATTCATTTTGGGGTGCATAATATCGCTTCAAGTTTTGTGACAAGGTTTTTGCCCGGTAACCCGAAAAATTTTTTGAAAAAGGAGCAAACATCATATACCTGTGGTTTATTGCTTTCCTGTGCATCGTATAGAAAAAGTGTATTATAAAAAAAACAAAGTAGATGAAATTCTGAGAAAAAGTAAACAAAAAGTTTCCTAGGACCAATAGTTAAAAAGTTATGGTCTTTCCAAAAAACCCAATTTTTTCGATTTTTTACTAAAAATCACCACGTTTTTTTTACTTCTGTGTAGCTTTAATCCGGAGGGCCACAGGTCAAAATGGTACACAGATGAATTAAACTAGACGTTATTATCTGTAATTTAAAACAAAAAAGAATATCCTAACTATAATAGATCGCGAGTTATCATCTCTCAGAGTTGATCCTCTTCGGCCTATTTTTAGGGGTAAATGACATGAGTTCAATTTTTTCAAAGTAGCACGTTTCTGCATGAATTGACATTAAAGCTACCAGAGGCTGAACGAAAGTACCTGAAATTACACGAATTTAAAAGAAAGGAATGTTCTAACCGCATTAATTTCCGATTTACGGCCTTCTGAAAATTCCGGGTTTTCTTCATTTTTTAGCCGAAAATTGGAAAACTGTTTTTTGGAAATAGCTCGTTTCCTAGATGTCACAGGAGAAAGTTCTACCAAGATAAATTATAGTGGGTTAAAATCTGCGTAGATAAAAAAAAAAGAATGTCCTAGTCCTAATAATAGGTCATGAGTTATGTCCTTGTAACTTGGAACCTTTCTTTATACTGATACGAAAGTGCATGGTGGAATGCAACTATGATCATATTTTAACATTTCTGAGGTTCAATTGATTAGAAATGTATAGTTTTTTGCAATTTTTTATATATTAAGGTTTTTCTTGTTCCAGTTTGTCGCATTTTTCTCATTCTTTCGAAATCCATAGCAAAAATTAAAAAATAATAAGAAATAGTAAAGTTATTTCAATTTTTGGAAAAAAAAATTCTCAAAAACCCCACCTTTTTCCCCCTGAAATTTTGTAGATTAGTAGGTACCAATATAGTCTACTTACCATAAATTTCCCATTTGGTATTTTTTTTTGTTTTTCAAGGGAAAACAATTATTTTATATTTTTGCTTCAAAACCTTACCATTTTGGCAATTTTTGGGAATTTAAGGTTTTCAAGTTTATCAAGTTTTTTACACTCCTTCGAAGCCGATGAGAGAAAGAAAGAAATAATAAAAACCGGCAAAGCTATTTTGAAAAAAATAAAACACGAGATTTCTTCCCACAAAGAAAGAATAAAAACTGATAAAGCTTTTTCGATTTTCAAGTGTGTTGGATGATAATATAGTCTACCTACCATAAATTTAAAAACTGTATTGTACTGATATTTCAAGAAAAAATTCTATTTTACTTATTGTTCTCGCATTTATTGTATTCTAGAAAAACTAGAATTTGGTTTCTCGTGAAATACAAATACAATCCAGTTTTAAAAATTTTAACAGGGGAGACTATATTACCACCCAACACACCTGAAAATTCCAGCGCAAAAAAGATAGCTGTTTGAAGAAAATTTCGTGTCTTTTTTTCTTAAACAATCAAAATAGCTTTACCAGTTGTTATTCTTTCTTTATTTTTCTCATTGGTTTCGAACGATTATAAAAAACTTGTTAAACTGAAACAAGAAGAACCTTAAAATCTCAAAAATTGCTAAAATGGCAAGGTTTTGAAGAAAAAATATATAATAATTTATTTCTCCTGAAAAACAAAACAAAAATACCAAAGGAAAAATTTATGGTAAGTAAACTATATTGGTGCCTATTATTCCTCAAAATTGCAAGGGAAAAAAGGTGGGGTTTTTCAGAGAAATTGTTTTCTCGTTTTTACAAAAATTGAAATAACTTTATAAGTTTTTATTATTTTTTAATTTCCTTCGTGAATTTCGAAAGAGTGAGAATGTAACATTCTGTTACAATAATGTAACATTCTGTTACAATAAATATAATAAACTGGAAGAATAAAAACCTTAATATCTAAATAATTTCAAAAATTTCAAGGTTGTTAAAGTAAAATTTGCAAAAAACTAATTTTTCGCTTGAAATTTACAAATTTTCGTCAAAAATATGTCGCAATGCTAATCTCAAAAAATACGTGTCCATACATACAAAAACATATTTCATTGACAAGAAAATTCTGAACAGGTCACCCGCCAGCCTGCCTAATTTGAAATAGATTCGGTCTATTTGACATTTTATATTTTTTCTTTAATCTTACTAAACATTCGTAATTTTTATCCAACTTGAATGAACAATAGGTCATTTTGTTCATTGGAATATTTTCTACAATTCTGTTCGTTAAATTTTATTTAAAATAATTTTTTCAGAAACTATAGACTGTACTAAATTTGTTTATTTAACAAATCATAAGCATATTATTTTTAATAAAATTCTCGAACAAAATTGTAGAGAATGTTCCAAAGCACAAAACGAGCTATTGTTCATTAAGATTAGATAAAAATCGCAAATGTTTAGTAAGATTAAAGAAAAAACTGTTGATAAAACCAAATGCCAAATAATTTATTATTAGACAAATACTTTTGACTCAAACTGATTTTTTAAAATAAATGTATTGCTGCCTCTTTTAAAATGCATTGAAATTAATTTTGGTTCTTTTTTCCCCTGCTTCTATAAAAATTCCATTTATTAATATTTAGTTACTCCTCTGGTATTTTTAATCAAAAAAATTTCCCCTTTTTTAAAAAAAATCCCCTTTTTCAAAAATATATCCCCCTATTTCCCCTAAAATTGAACTACTCAATCGCTGTGATCTCTGGAAAACATAAACTTTCGTTTATATTTTAATGTTTAAATCTATGATTAGATACAGTTGCTGAATTCGTCCAAAAGTTGTGGTCCGTTCAGAATGGACGTTCTTCGTCAAACAGGGGAAACTTATTTTCATGTCAGTATTCCAAAACTCAGCGATATTTCGACGGTCGTTTCTATGACCACGCACGATTTTGCAGGATCGTGGTTTTATGTTCCAACCACAACCCGCACCCTATTTCGTCTATCCGATGGATTGCGGCAGAAATTATTAACCGCAATCGTGATTGCCGCATGTTTTGGATGAGCTTAAGCCAGCAGGGTTACGCGGTTTTGATCGATTGTCATACCGACTATTGACGGAAAAATCGAGTTCGTTTCAATGACCCGAATTCAATTTTGGTACCCCTCGATTATGCAGGCCGCGCTTGGAAAATGTTCAAAATAATGTTTTGCGGTTTCGGTGTTTTGATACTGAAACTAAGGTCCGTGCTGTAATTTAATATTTCCACTTTGGAAATATTACATTTTAATAACTTTTAATAAACAGAGGATTTAATATTCGCATTAAATTTCCAGATTTTGTGATATTCTGTAGTATTAAAGTTTTAATTACAAGAAGCATTGTATTTCCTTCAAAAGAAATTAACTTAAGGGGAATAAATTTAGCCCGAAAATCGGGATAGCCGTGTGGAAAAATTCTATGAAATTTATGTAGAATGCATGCTACAGAATCCTCACAAAAATTCTACTTAAAGTTCAGGCCAGTTAGCGAGTCACTTTTTTTCACTTTTTTCAATCTTGAACTTCGATAACAGGCCTGAAATTTCTAAAGAGACTTCACAAGAATTCTAGTCCAATTTCTATAGCATTTTAGATAGAATTTCTGTATTGTCGAATTCTTTTGAGGATCTATAAAAATTGGACTATAATTCTTGTGAGGACTTCATAGAAACATAAGTAGAATACTTGTGAGGATTATATAGAATGCATTCGACATAAATTCTATAGAACTTTTCCACCTGGCATAATATTCTTTTTTTTTATGACAACCAGGGGTATGACACGCAGTACTTCAGAACTGTTGCCTTGTTTGTGGACGACGGCGAAAGCGTGAAACAGTAGCACCTCGATCGCCTCACCCTAGCTTTGTATTAAAACCATAAGAAATTTTCATGTTTTTATGACTTTTATAATAGTTTTAAATTTTATAGGAGTTTTCCAAGTCAAAAATTAATTTATTAAGGTAAGGTCAGACATCCAGTAATCGCCAGGTGTCCAGTTCTCGCCAAAATTTATGAATATTTTGAATTACTAGCTGACAAGAATATTTTCAGGTATTTTTTATCATAGTAGAAAATAGTTTCTCTTAGAAAATTTTATCAAAACAACTATAATGCTATTCATTTCCATAAAAAAAGAAGCTAAAGTTGATGACGATTATTGGTCTTATAGTGGCGTTTACTGGACCATTTACCTTATATATGATCTTTTGGGCTTATAAAAATCTGTTTGAAATAAGAAAAAACATTTCAATTCATATAAATAAGTATATTTTAATTCAATAAATTATTTACAATAAATAAATTTAATTTATTCATTGGGATGGAATAAGATATATTTTTCTTCACAATAAACATTGAATACAAATAATAATACAAATTAAAATGTAATAATAAAATAATATTCACTTATAAATTATAAATAGCATGTCCCCCCTTTGTTTTGTATGCTAGTTGTACGGAAATTTCCGTAGCAATATCCCCGGCCAATAAATAAACGTAAAAAAATGTTTCATTGATTTTTTACGTCACCCTCTAAAAAGCTTCCATATAATGAGAAAACAAATGTGGAATTTTTTGAGAATTTTTGGAAAACGATTGAAACTGTTCCAAGGGCGCTAACATTGACATGAGAAAACTTGTGAAACTGAAAAAAAGTTGATAAAACTGTAAATTCACCCTTAAAAGTGAAAAACTACCCATTGTAAGAAGTGAAAAATCGATTTTCAATTCCTATTCATTTTATGGAGATAATTATTGACTGATTTAGGGACAAATAATCCCCAGATATTGAATAAAAACTATTGCGTAAAAAATAGTTATGAAAAACACCCTGTTTAGGAAAAAACTAACTTCTTTGAAGTTAAACATTATAGTTTCGCTTTTTTTTAAGCAAATGCACCTGCATTGCATGCAAACAGTTTTTAAAAAACATATAATAATGTAACAAAAAAGAAAGAGTGATGAAATAACTCTCAACGAGGGTTAAACTACCCCTTCCAGAACTTAGAGGTATATTTTTTAAGGTAAAAAATATGCAAAATCCGCAAAAGTGTATATATACACTTTTATTGATTTTTACATATATGTAGCAAGTATGCAATCAAAAACACCCTAATTTGCGTGAACCACACCTTCTGATTCCAAAAGATTGATGCATTTGCTCAGAACGAAGTGTCATTTCTTTGGAATCAAAAGGGGTGGTTTTTACAAATTAGGATGTTTTTGATTAAATACCTTCTACATATACTCTTTTGCTGAATTTGCATATTTTTTTACCTCACAATCACTACAAACGTTCTAATTAAAAAATATACCTCTAAGTCCTGGAGGGGGTGGTATAATCCACTTAAGAGAGTTATTTGATCATTCTTCCCTCTTTTTACATTATTATATGTTTTTAAGAGCTGTTTGCATGTAATGCCGGTGCATTTTCTTTTTAAAAAAGCGAAAACATAATGTTTACCTTCAAAGAGGGTAGTTTTTGGCTAAATAGGGTGTTTTTCACAACTATTTTTGTCGTAATATTTTTTATTCAATGCCTGAAGGATATTTGTCCCTAATTCAGTCATTATCCCGAGAAAATAAATAGGATTTGAAAATTGATTTTTACTTGTTACAAGGAGTAATTTTTCATTTTTAAGGGTAAATTTACAGCTATATCAACTTTTTTCAATTTCACAAGTTTTTTCATGTCAATTCAAATTTTTAGGTTGAAGCTGCACTTTTTAGGGGCTGACGTAAGAAATCAAAGAAACTTTTTTTGGGATGCCCTATTATTCCATCCTAATGAATGAACGAAATTTATTTATTGCAGATAATTTATTAATTGATTTAACATATTCTTCTTTGTATAAATTAGGATGTTTTTTTATTTCAAATTGATTTTTATAAGCCCAAAAGATCCTGTGTAGTACTTATCTCAAAAAATTAATTTTTGATTTGAAGAACTCCTATAAAATTTAAATTTATCGTAAAAGTCATGCCAATATAAAAATTTCTTATGGTTTTAATACACAGCTAGGGCGAGGTGATCGGTGCGCCGCAGTTTCACCTTCTCGCCGTCACACAGTGGGGCAAAGAAGGTGCCTGTGGACAAATCAATTTTTAGCCCACAATTCTTATCTGATTTTCAAATTTTTTAAAAATGAAAGTCTATGAAATTGTGCATTGTTTCACGGTCCGACCATTCAGAAATGCTTCTCAAAAAAAATTTTTATTTAACAAACAAAATAAAACAATTTTTTTTGGTTTTTTCATGGCTGCCATTTTGTTGAAAATTTTCTGACATGACTACAAATGGCCAGAGTCGAGGCAGAAACTCATTAAAAATTTCGTTTGGCAGTGTTAACTGCATAAAAATTTTTTCGGTTTGTTGTAAACAAATTATTAAAGAAAAGTTAACAGTTTAATAAACAAATTTTTCAGTAGAAACAATTAGTTCTTTCTACCAGAATCAAGTGCCAATATTTTTTCAATATTCCTCCGCTGTAATAATGTGCTATTAGACAACAATTTTGAATTATTTAAAAAAATTTAGTAAACAAATTCATCACTCAGACATTTTTCAGTAGATAAGTTTCATTTTTTCATCAGAATCAACTAAACATCTTTCGCTTATGGTCATTTACTACGGATATTGTGCTTTTCCATAACAATCATTCATTATTTAAACAAATTTAACAAACAAATGCATAATTCCGCCATTTTTCAGTAGATAAGTTTCGTTTCTTCATCAGAATCAACTATGAATCTCCCCCAATAGCCTTCTGATATAGATATTGTGCTTTTCAATAACAATTATTCATTATTCAAACAAATTTAATAAACAAATGCATCATTTTACCATTTTTCAGTATGTATGTTACGATTTTTTTGGCTAATTACATCTTTCACTGATGGTAATTTACTGTAGATATAGTATTTGTTAATAACAATAATTTATAATTTAAACAAATTAAATAAACAAATACATCATCAAAACCAATGACAGATGTATAGTTTATTCTGCTAAAAAAACAAACGCACATACTGAAAACTGGTCAAATGATGTATTTGTTTATTTAATTTGTTTAAATAATGAATGTTTGTTATTGAAAAGCACTATATTTATAGTAAATGACTATAAGCGAAAGATGTGTAGTTGATTCTGATGAAACAACTAACCTTATCTACTGAAAAATGGCTAAATGATGAATTTGTTTATTAAATTTGTTTAAATAATTCAAAATTGTTGTCTAATAGCACATTGTTATAGTGGAAGAACATTGGAAAGATATTGGCATATGATTCTGCTAGAAAAAACGAAATATTTTTATTGGAAAATGGCCTAATTAGAAATTTGTTTATTAAATGGTTATAAAAAGTTAATAATTTATGTTGAACTTCTTCTAATTTTAAAAAAACATTCTTTTACTTCCATCTCCTTCAAAAAATATAGGTCAAAAGTGTTTCGTTATCACAAATAGAGAAGATGTAACTTTTGTTCACTAATTTGTTTACAATAATCCGAAAAAATTTGTTATGCAGTTAACACTGCCGTACGACATTTCTATTGAGTTTCTGCCTCAACTCTGGCCATTTGTAGTCAGTTCAAAAAATTTCCAACAAAATGGCAGCCATGAAAAAATCAAAAATTTTTTTCATTTTGTTAAATAAAAAACGTTTTAAGAAACTTTTCTGAATGGTCGGACCGTGAAACAATGCACAATTTCATAGACTTTCATTTTTTTTAAAATTGCAAATTGGATAAAAATTGTGGGCTAAAAATTTATTTGTCCACAGGCACGTTTTTTGCCCCACTGTGCGTCGTTTACAAACACGGCAACAAAATCTCAGTGGAACGGCTAAAGCCGTGTCATACCCATGATGACAACTCATGCATCTTGAAAAATGTAAATGTAACTCATGTATTTTGAAAAATTGAAAGTTGTCTGAATATAAAGCTATCTTATCTGAAATAAATTATGGCCTTAATTTTTTCCATGCTTAATTTATATTGTCTATTGGTCTCAGTTTATTAGTTTTCGTTACCGTGTAAAAATTAAATCGTGTAATCAGAGGAAAAGACTAGTGTGGTTTCCGGAGGTTGTATGGCGGCTGCCCGAGTGCGAATTAGTCGCTTAAACCGCTCTGGTTTCTGATCCGCCTCTCTGAATTTAATTACAATTAATAATCTCTCGTCTCGGCATCGTACGAACGATCCAGAGAGACGAGACCTTGGGAACTGGCGTACAGCGCTGGATTACCTTACGGCCCGCTGAATTTCCAGGAAAAGGTGCATTTGCAAGTACTGTCACTGTGTATACTAGTTCATCCTACTTCTCAGCTATCAACAATTCAGAGATTTTTTATAAAAAACATATTTGTCATTCTTCAAATAACACAGATTGGAAAAATGTGGATAAAATTTCATAAGAATTTAAAACTTAAAACATATTTATCCTATAAAATAATCTTGAAAAAATTCATAAAATTCAATACCGATCAGTAAGTCTTCATTAACCGTAATTTCATTCTGTTTAGTTTCGAGAAAACGCAGTGAGATAGACTAGGCGACGAATCTCTTCGATTCGAATAAATCGAATTACAAACTTCATTCGATTCGTTGGTAATGGTGTGCTCAACTTTAAAACCAGGAAGGAAATGAAGCTTGAGAGGTTTTGTGTAAAACGTTCGTAATATTGAGAATAGACTTCCACCCTATGATTAAGGCGTTTGCTCCTTGATCGCGAAATGTATTTTAATTATTTTGAATTACGTATTTTCCAGAATCTGATTTAACGTCTGCATTTATCGTTGCACGTAGAAATTGTCAACTCATTGTCACATTTTCTTAAAGGTCTATTCTTTATCTGCATCTTGCAATTCTACTACTATATAAGACGAACGGAACGGGAATGCGAAATGGTCGTTACTTAAGTGGCTCTTAAAAATTCCTACGCCTTTAACCCCTTAAGACGATATTGCGGAAAAGATCTGAGGAACGGGAATCGTTGTGCGATTCGAAGGCGAAATGAAATCGACCGAAAGGCAAACGTTTACTTTACTAGTCGGTTGAAATTGCAGTCTTATATATTCCTCTCGTTAAAATTCCACATTGTATGAGCAGGGTTTTCGTATAATTTTACTTAGAAATTTAAATTAGCTAGGGCATTACGATTAAATCATTAAAAATGTTATTAATAATTAATCGGTGTCCCTTTAGCAAATAGTTACATTTGATTCAATGGTATTTATTGATTGATTGATTATCATAAAACTTATTATTGTACTTTTAGTCTCGACCTTATTATACTTATTATACAAAATATATATTTAAAGACAAAAACTGCTACAACAAACAGTATTATAATTGCAATTTAATTTCTATAATTATATACCTTTTCTCTTCATTGTTATTTGTACCAAAAGGATATTACTGAAAATGTAATTTCGGTTTTGCTTAGAAATAAATCACTGAAGAAGAAACGTTTGATTAAAAAACACAGTTTTTTATTATTAGACCCTAAAGACCACATAAAGGAACACTAATTAATTTAATACTAGAGGGTCAATACAAATCTCCATCATGAATTTAACTTATTAATAATTTTGAACAATTGAACAATTTACTAATGAAGTCAAATATAAGAATATAATTTTCTTCAATGTAAATAATAAATAAATAAAAAAAGAAACCACCGTTTATTAAATCTTTGCAGAACCAACCATCATCTTACGGTCTGCTAAACTTCATCTCAGTCGAGCGAGCGACATCGACGCACTTGTCGCTTATTATGAACCTACTTCAATTCTCGTTCACACACACGTTTAGCAATTATTATACTTTCATACGTAGAAAAAAAAGTAATATATGAAGGGGTTATATCTTTTTGCAGACATCTCAATTCACAGAAAACCGCGGGTGTTAATTTTGTTGCTGCTTATTTGTCAAGATTCTCAAAATGAGAATTCGACAAATTTCAACTTCCCAGCTGTAACATGAATGTACTTGCGTTTCATATGAAACTCCCTAGGAATAAATAAATGAACTTCATGCACAGCCCTCCATAGAATAAAGTCACTTTTCAGAATTTTGCTACAGCACTGAATTCTCTGGCAGCACTGAATGTGTATTAGGGTAGTCCAAATTTTTTTCTTCGAATTTTCATGCTCTCACCCCCAAAATTTGTTCAAATACACAAAAACTAAATGTCTTTTTTTGAAAAAAAAAGATATTTAGAGGTTCCGCAAGCCTCATGAAGTTTAACACGTACTTCCCATAAGAAAAAAATACGTTTTTGTAAATTTTATTCATAATCGTTAATATCAGATGAATCGAGTTGAAACTGAACATTTCTCTTTACAATTAGCCACAGAATACGAATCAACAATTACTTTTTAAATGACACCCCCTAAAGTGTGTTTTATAGGGTCCCAAAGAAACTTCATAAGTGAAAAATTGGTTTTTGCGAGTTTTTGGCGCTAATTATGACTTTTTTGCGTTTTTTTTTGTAATACAAATTGTTTCTAATACATGAAATCTTACTTTCTTCTGATAACTAGATTTTTGCAAAACATGTTTAAACAATTATCACTGTTTATAGTAATTTTCTCTTAAAATAGAGTTAGAAGGTCGCGGTTTTTTTCCGAATTTTTCAACATGTTTTCAACCTTTCAGTGAAAGCGAGGCAATAATCAATTAAAGTTAAAATAAAAAGTTTAAAAAAAAATTTATTATTATTTATAACAATATTCTCTTAGAATAATGCTAGAAAGTTGCGGTTTTTTCTAAAGTTTTCCACTTTTTGTTCACTTTTTAATTAGAGTGAGGTAATAATTAATTCAAGTAAACAAACATAATTGCTTAAACAATTTATTATTATTTTCAATAATATTCTTTTTGAATAATGCTAGAAAGTTGCAGTTTTTTCTGAAATTTGCAACTTTTTATCCACTTTTCACTTAGAGTAAGGCACTCTAACATTACTCAAAAAGAATATTATTGATTAATTATTACCTCTAATAATTACAAAAATTTAGCAAACATAATTGTTTCAAAAATATATTATATATTATTAAATATTACTTGGACTACTTATATATTTAATATATATATCATTATTTCCTATATTAATGTCTGAAATTTTTAACTCTTCGTCCACTTTTAACTTAGTGAGGTAATAATTAATGCAATTTAACAAACATAATTGGTTAAACAGTTTATCATTAATTATAACAATATTCTCTTAGAATAATGCTAGAAAGTTGCGGTTTTTTCTAAAATTTTCCACTATTTGTCCACTTTTTAATAAAAGTGAGATAATAATTATTTTAAGTTGACAAACATAATTGTTTAAACAATTTATTATTATTTTTAATAATATTCTCTTTGAATAATGCTAGAAAGTTTCGGTTTTTTCTAAAATATTCAACTTTTTGCCCACTTTTCGCTTAGGGTAATAATTAATGCAATCTAACCAGAAAATTGTTTAAACAAATTATTGTTATTTATAACTATCTTCTCCTAAAGTAATGCTAGATAGTTGCAATTTTTCTGAAATTTTTAACTTTTTGCCCACTTTTCGCTTAGTGAGGTATTAATTAATGCAATCTAACAAACATAATTATTTAAACAATTGACTATTGTTTATAACTATCTTTTTTTAGAGTAATGCTAGAAAGTTGCGTCTTTTTTTGAAATTTTCAGTTTTGCTTTGACTTCTTAGTTATGAACAAATAATAAATGAACATCAGCAAAAATTATTTTTTAAATAGTACTTTATTTCTTTCAAATTGAAGTGTTTTTACTTTTTCACTAATGTTTTACAAATATTAATTTAAACAAAAAGGCTATTTTACAGAATAGATAGAAACAAAGGTTGGAATAATTAGGAGTAGGTGGGAGGAGTGGGTCCATGAAAGACTTGTAAAAATTTTGTTTTGATTTTGAATTACAACACGAAGTTTATTGCAAAGCGTAAAAGGAAAATTTGGAATTGCACACATTTTCCTATTAACCCCCTCTCGCCTTCTTCCCTGGAGGAAACATGTTGTCATTGACGGTAATATCATTTTATTGAAAGGAATAACTTTTGTATAAAACTTTTTTCCAGAAAGTTAGAATATTTTGAAATATTACAAAAAATAGGCAAATAATGGAAAAATATTACTTGTTTCTATCAAATTACTCGTCTAAAAATATATTTTTTAGAACAAAGAGGCTTTTGTATTTGAAAGGGCTAAAGTTTTCCCCAAATTAACTTCATTTTAGTAAAAATACAAAATAAAAAATCATTTCTATATCAAATTTTTGGCAAATTAATTTATCATTATTATAATACGTTAACCCTTTTCTAACAAATTAAATTAGAGAAGAGTTTAAGAAAATATTTTTAATTTTTTAATTAATTTTAATGAATTTTTAATACCAAAATTTAATTAAACGTTAAACATAATTTCATTTTCTTATTTTTTTGAAAGTACATTTTTCATGATACATCCTAATATAATTTTCATTCTTTATGTCAGTATTATCAAAGAGAAGCAGTAATATTATTATATAATATATCTATTATATTGTATCTATAGTATAATTATAATATCTTGTATCTATAATAAAATATAATATAATACAATTTTTATAATATTATTAATATAATTTTCTATATTTAATAATATTTAGAGAACAAGTATTCCTTTGGTTTTGAAATTTCCCGCTTTAAGTATAATTTTTTTTCTTAATGTCAGGGGAGGCACTGTCTATTCAGACTTGTTAAAACTAGTTTGAGTACAAGAGAGAAAAAAGTTGTAACAAATTATTGAACTAAAAATTTCAGTGTTTAATTAAATTATCCACTTAATTTGCGTTTATATAATAAAATAAATATTTGTATGTGTTCCTTCAAGTGACTGGTGATTTTTGTTACTAAAATTACAAGGAAGATATTTATTCACTTGTATGTATTGTTTCTTGTATTTATACTGCTTTTCAATAACGAATTATATATTTTTTACAAACTATTTAATGTGATTGTACTTTCGTATGAATTTCAAAGTAATTTATTTTAAATATTATCAGATAATAAATTAATTACATTATTTAATATTAATTTGTATTACTGTTAAACAAAAATAATATTTTTTAACCTCAAAATTTACGCCTTTTCTGTAGATATCGATTTTTGAGAAATAATTATACAGAAAAAAATAATGATATCAAAATTAATTTTCTTTTTCTTTATTGTAAAGATTCTATTTTATCGTTTTTATTATTTTGTTTAAATTTACTGTTTAAGTTTGCCCTTAATTGCGTAAAAGGAAAAAGCAGGCAACAAAACATCAAGCAGAAGCTCAAAAGAAAGCTGAGCGCAATAGAAAAAAAAAATTTAATCGAAATGACGTATCTACACGAAACGAAATCACACAAAGTTCAGCACTCATTAGAAGCTCAAAAAAGTTGGATCGTAGTCAAGAGTGAATTCTATCTTTTTATTAATTCAATTAAATTGGAATAATATTGAGCTTTCGTCAATAATCGAAGTGAAAATTTAGACACTCGATATATATTTTTAATCAAGAATATGGTGATTTACACACTACTGGAAAGTATCCTGAGCATTTAAAAACAATAAAAAACCCTCTTGCATCTTCCATTCATAAAATATTATTCATTCAATTAAATTTATGGACTTATTAATTTAATTTCAACCAGGAATTTTTTAAATTTTTAGTGAAAAAGGATTTTAATTGTAAGCAACTTGAATTCAATTTTAGAAAATGCACGAAAAAGTGCAGAAGTCATTGATCAAGAGATTAAAAAATTGAGTAACTAAATAAAACTTATTATTTTAAAAATTTTAGTACGATAAAGGTAAAATATATCTCGTTTAACGATAACACTCTGTGATCTCATTTCGTTTACAAAATGTAAATACTTATATATTTTAATATCACACTTTAGTCACTAGAGATTAGTTGAACCTAAAATATTTATATTACATAAATTTAAAACCAATGGTTTCGTTTAACTCACAGTGACATTTTATCATTTAAAATAGCCTAATGTTACTTTTAGAAACTTTTAGTTTACTTTTAGTTTACTTTTACTTTTAAAAATGTTCGCCCTAAAAGCATTAATCTCTAGGGCTTAATTGAAAAACCGCCATTTGTACTTCTTCAATAATATAAACTATTTTAATGTTAAATTAAAAAGAAATTCATGTTTGTAAGCTCAAAATATTAAATAAAAAACATTTTCAAACTCAAAATGCATTAACTTTTATTCATTGGAAACTATTATTTAATGACCGGGAAAAAATTTTCGATGACCGGGAATTTTTTTCATCGGTGAAACGGCCACCCTGTCTAACTTGACAATTGTCATCCATTTGGTGGAAATAGCTGGGAATAAAATTGTTTTGACAGCTGGATGACAGTTCGATTTAAGGTTTTGCGATTCCCAAAATGAGAAAAAACAGTCTCAAGTTAACACTTTATCTCTAGATTCTCATTTTGAGAACGATTTTCTCAAGTTTTTTGCACCTAGAAACAACACCAAAAATAGTGTAGATTTGAGGATCGGCGTTTTACTGTGATGTTATAAAGATTCGCGGTAACAAATCGAGATTTATTGGATTCTTTTTAGACACAAGTATTCAATTTATTTTTTACGTTCAGATATTTCAATGGAACAAGATTAATGAATGACAAAATATTGAAATAAAAATTCAATTTTCCATTACAAATCTGATGCTTTGATTTATTCTACAATCCTAGCTAAAAGCTCTCTTCAGTGGATATTCACAATTTAGTGATATGCCAGCATGAAACTTTGTCATTTATGCATGTTATAAAAAATATGAGAGATTGATAGTGAGTAATAGCAACTAAAACTCAATGTCAGTCAGCACTCTCCGCAAATTGATAGAGTGCTCTCTCTCGCTTTCGTAGCAAGAGAATTTTCATAACTGACACGTTAACGCAGAAATGACGGAGTTTCATCTATCTGCTATATACTCGGGGTATTCTCGAATCAAAAAGGTATTCCCGCAGGGCAGAGGCGAAGTTGGTTCGGTAATGCGAAAATAACGGTTGGGGGATGAATCATAGTGCAGCATACCCTTGGGCACTTAAGAGCTGCCCGCTTGGCCTGGTTGGTCTGAATCGACAATAATTGCAGAAAAATCGATCCGCTCAGAGGAGAAAAGGAAATTCTCATCATCCTGCTTTCTTTGACCCTTTGACGATAGACGAATTATCGATTTTCATCTTTGACACTCTAGTACGCCATTGCCGTCACCTGGATTAAATCTTTTATTACTTCCAATCGCATCTCCTCATCAAAGATTTATTTCAGCCCTCTACATTTACATCGTTTTCCCCACGTGGGATTTTTTCACTTTTCTTTCTTTTCCCCTTTTTGCATAGCAAATTCGAAATCGATTCTCTGGGAATTGGCAATACGTTGACAGAGAAGCGATGTTCTATTTTCAAAGCCCCGTAAAACAGTCTGCTGAAAGCCCGCCCGAATAATTCTAACCAGTCAACCTGTCGCCGAGATGAACTCGTGGGCGCGATAGCAAATAGAAATGAACCTATTGCCAAGTACCAACAACCATTATACAGTCAACATTAACTGCATCATTAACGAATTACGAGGCACAATAAAGGTAAAATAAATGGGGCAGTATAAAAAGATTTATGACAATGTGGTGCGGGTTTCTTATAGTCGACGCACAGTCACCGATAAGTTTATGGTCATGTTGACTATTCGATCTTTGCTCGTATAAGGGAAGTGGAATAGGAGTCATGAGAGGATGTCTTATAGGAGGTAGAAAATTCCGCCGGGACGTAAATGTCGAATCGTTATCGACGTTTAAAATTGCAAGAAATCTCACCACATCGGATGCTACCTTCTATAAGTTCAACGAAACGATAAAGCGGCTTTTTATAACAACTTGAGTTTAAAATACCCCTAGCTTACATGATGAAATGCGACACTTTTGCTGCGAATGCGTCGAGACATCGAAAAAGAATACGACTTTGTGTACCGTCAGAGAAACATTAAAGATTCGAAAAGCGTTTCCGATTACTGCGGGTTGTTACGACCCCAGAAGTGCAATATAAAATCCCAATAGACGCTTTGTTTATCGTCATACTGAGACCAAAGAACCCGCAAGTCTTTTGCTCTTGGCGACAAATACGAATTACTGCCATTTTCTTTTTTATTGATATTTTAGACGGAAGGGAAATTTAATGCCTCATACTAGAGAAATATATGAAATGCAGAAATTTTTAAATTGTAATAAGAGAATAAAATTCCAGTTTTTATCTTTATTTCATATTTCGTTTTTAAATAACGTGTTGAAATGAGAGGGTGGGCTAAATAACCAATTTTCGGATGGCGATAGCGCACCTAATGCCCAGGAGCAAGAAAAAAAACTGTCTTCCTCAACTTCTCTCATTTCCCTTTTTTGTATCGTAAAAATGCAATTTTCCCACCAACTCTGCAGCAACGGGATTAGCAACGCCGCGGGAAGAAGAATAGCCAATAATATTTTTTCATTAAGCAGCGAGCAGGATTACTGCGTCTATTGAGACCGGGCAACGAAAGAATCAAATTATATTCCCAGTGCAATCAACTTTGCGAGGCAAAAGGAATCATAGAAAAAAAAGAAAGGGGTGAGAGAGAAAAAGACTCGGTTGTATACAAGTCGCCGAATTGCCACCGCAACCTGGACTCGATTTATTTCAGCTGCCGTGGGTACATAGACAGATCTTCGTAATTTCTCCTCTTTCCTTCCTCCCCACTTGCTCCTGGAGTTACTCACCCACTCCATGGAATACTTTACTTTACTTGAGCGAGATTACCGGAGCATTTGTAAATAAATTCTCTTCTCGCGCACTCGGCCTCATCGTCCGGAAACTCTCCTGGGGTTGGAGAAAATTGGAACTGTAATTATTTTTCTTTGGCCTCCTGAATTTCACTTTCGAAACGCCACAGTGCAAAGGGATTCCACCCAGCTTATCTTGCCACTACTCGAGGAGTTTGTCGGCATTTGTCCTCTTTCTATCGAGCCAGAAGTATAAACGGAAAGAGAAAAACTGTAAACTCATTTCTCTCATCGGACCCTCTGCATTTGCCTCCTCTTTTTTTTTAATCTTCAGATTCTATCTGGCGCCACTCTATTAACACTCGTAATAAATCTTGGGAAAAGTTTGTTTTTCAGTTATTCAATCCTAACAAGCTACGTAGGAGGTCTTGAGTCAGATTTTCTTTGAGAAGTCAAAACTGATGTTTGTGTCTTACATTTTTCATTCCGGGTTCAACTGTCAATAAATTGAATTCCAAGGTAATTGCAGTTCGCAACGTTCCTGGAGCAATGAATGTGCTTCAGGTTCTAAACGTTCACATGGGGGAAATATTTTTTTTTATTTGCGTTGAAACTAAAATTTGTTTTAAAGCATTGGTGGTCACTAAGGTGGTCCTTATTTACAGAGTAAATTTTTCTTTAATTCGTTTGCTCCCACGGGCGAAAGTTGTTCGTACGCCCAAAAAAAGGAAATACACCAAATTTTAGCCAAATCGGTTAATATTTACCCACCAAACATGGGGCTTGAAATTTTCCATGGGATTAACATGTGAGAAATCACGCAAAAACGAAAAATCTGCACAACTTTTTCAATTTTTATTCGAATCAGTCTATTTCCCAGAACAAAAATTTGCATGAGATGCTTAAAATATCTTTATAGTCAAAAACTCAAAATTTCGGAAAATCACAAAATAGGAGCCACCCAAATGGGCCCAAAAGTGCTATTTCTTAAAAAGTGCTATTTCTTTCGCTTGAGAATAAATTATTAAATTTTTTCAATTAAAAAAATTTAATAATTTATTCTCAAGCAAATGCAAGATCTCAAAATCCGAAGTTTTGAAAAAATAGAAAATGTCGGCTAATTCAAAACTTAAAAAATACCTTTTTACCACAGTTTTCAACGTAATACTTTTAGACTTCGGAAAAAAACCGTTTGGCTTCAGAAATTACTTGATAAATTTGAAAATCCAAAACTAAAAAAAATACAAAATGGCGAACAATTTAAAAAAAACATATTACTACAATTTCAAACAAAATACTTTGAAACTTCGTAAAAACAAAGTGTTTGGCTTCAGAAACTACTTGATAATTTTAAGAAACCAAAATATTGAAAAAAAGACAAAGTGGTTGCCATCTAAATCTAAATGGGCCAAAAATGCTATTTCTTAAAGTTATTAACAAAGGATAACCAAAAATTGTCAAAAAATTTAATAATTTATGCTCAGTTAAATGCAAGATCTCAAAATCCAAAATTTTCAAAAAATAAAAAATGGCAGCTAATTCGAAACTCAAAAAATACCTATTTTGCCATAGTTTTCAACGTAATACTTTTAAACTTCGGGAAAACAAACTGTTTCGCTTCAGAAATAACTTGATAATTTGAACAATCTAAAATTTTGAAAAAATACAAAATAGCGGCTAATTCAAAATTAAAAAATAGCTCATTTTTACAGTTTTTAACGGAATACTTTGAAACTTCGTAAGAACAAACTATTTGGCTTCAAAAACTACTTGATAATTTTAACAATCCAAAATATTGAAAAAAACAAAATGGTAGACAATTCAAAATTAAAAAAAGCTTATTATTACAGTTTTTTACAAACTACTTTTAAACTTTATCATTAGAAAAAAAGTTGATTCGAAAACTATAATATAATTCGAGAAAACAAAAATTTTGAAAAAATAAAAAATTCCAGAAAATTATTATTAATAATAATATTCAAGACACTGCGTAAATAATTTTTTTTCCATTTACATGTAAGTACTACGATCTTCTTGTATTTTTCACAGGCCTAACGAGAGGGGGGGGGGATAACGGGGAGATTTTCCCCGTTTTTTTTAAAAATAAAATTATTGCATCAGCCTAAATTCTAAATTTTCAAAATTACATATAGGGGCCCGTCATTCCCACCCCCCGAGCCCGGGTTTCTTCTTTACGGGCCTGATTTTTCATTAAACGGATACCATTCAAAAACATGAAACTAAATCTCTCCCTTATTTTCTAGAATTATCTTATAGGTTCTAAATCAACATTTTTTTGCTGATAAAGTTTAAAACTATTTCGTTGAAAACTGTAGTAATAAGTTTTTTTTAAATTTTTAATTGGCCGCCATTTTGGATTTTTTCAATTTTTTGGATTTTTAAAATTATCAAGTAGTTTCTGAAGCCAAACAGATTGTTTTTACGAAGTTTCAAAGTATTTAATTGAAAAATGTAAAAATGAGCTTTTTTAAATTTTAAATTGGCCGCCATTTTGTATTTTTTTGATTTTGGATTTTCAAATTTGTCAATTAATTTCTGAAGCCAAACGTTTTGTTTTCCCGAAGTTTAAAAGTAATACGTTGAAAACTGTGGGAAAAAGGTATTTTTTGAGTTTTGAATTAGCCGCCATTTTGTATTTTTTCAAAATTTTGGATTTTGAGATCTTGCATTCGCTTGAAAATAAATTATTAAATTTTTTCACAATTTTTGGTCTCTCTTTGTTAATAACTTTAAGAAATAGCAGTTCGTTATAAAAGTGTCAGTAACAATATATTGATAAAAATTAAGAATTTTTATTGTTATAAACAAATATTCGAATTTAACATTTCAAGCTGGGTAAAGCTGTATGTTCCTTCATATATTTTATTTTTAACAATAATTTGTAATTGTTACTAATGTATTTTTTATTACAACTCTGCATCGTTATCAACAAAAATAATACATTTGTAATAATTACAGATTATTGTTAAAAATAAAATGTATGAACTAGCCCACAACTTTATCTAGCTTAAAATGTCAAATCGAGTATATGTTTATAAAATTTGTTTATAAAAATAAAAATTCTTAATTTTTGTCAATATATTGTTACTGATACTTTCATAACGAATTGCAGTAACTTTAAGCCAGAAAATATTTTTTCTGCTCGAAAATGTAAAATTTGAGTATTTTTTTATAACAATAACATTTATTAATTTTTGTCCTCGTTTTGTTACTGACACTGTCTTAACAAATCTCAAAAATTTTAAGCCAGAAAATATTTTTTTTTATACTTGAAAATATCAAATTCGAGTATATGGTTATAAAATTTGTTTACAGCAATAACAATTTTTAATTTTTGTCAATTTTTTGTTACTAGAAGACACTTTCGTTATAAATTCCTGCAATTATAGCGAAGAAAAAATTTTTCTCGTGCTAAAATGGCACATTAGAGTAATTGTTTATAAAATTTGTTTTTTACTATTAAGATATTTATCAAATCGATTATTTGCGTACTTTAATTGCAAGTGCAATGATTTTACTTGATATTCAGTTTACAAAAAGCATTTTTGCCGGGTTAAAATAATGATTTGTCTGAAAATAACATTTTTTCTAATATTTTTGTTTACATCGAATTTTGAAAAAACAAAAATTAATAAATCAGCCTTGAGAAATCACTGGGGAATTTGTTCAGCTTTAATTTAAAAAAATAAACGTCTAAATCGGATAAAAATTGTGACCTATAGACTGATTTGTCCGCAAAAATCCAATTCTGAACTACTGTGGGTCACGTCGTTCTTTGACAATGGTTTCCTCGGAGACAATTGCTTTTTTCCAGGTGTCCCTTTCACGATTCAATAGAGCTAAATAATAGCTCGAGACATGTTTTTAGTTTTATTCTTAAAGTAATAAATAAAAAAGTTATGCAACTCTTCCTGAGTCAAAGCCGGTGTTTTTTCACGATTCAATATTGCCGTCCAAAGTAAAAAGATAGGTGACATTTTTTCGAAAAATGAGTTTTTTATATCAGTGTAATCGTGAGAGTAAACTGCGTATGACTATCATGGTTAAAATTATAATTTTTAATTATTTATAATGAAAAACGAATGTTTAAAATTCCGAATTTTGAGCAAATTGATCAAATGCAATTTTCTTGAATATCTCCGTTCAACTCCGAGAGCACTTACCTAACTTTTTACTTTGTACGGCAGAATAAAGCTAAGCAATTTCTTGTTGTTTTTTTTTTTAAATTAAATGCGTTAAATTTAGACAGTTTTTTGTGTCTCCTGTAAAATTCGCATTTTGGCACTTACGACCTTTTTTCTAATTCTTTATTTAATGTTAGTTATTTGAGATTTTCTTTCGCTTGAAATAAAAATCGTAATTCTGATTCAATCGTCGTAATTAATGGATGTAGGTAGTTAGGTACATATTCAAACTTCTAAAAAGTATTGATAGATTTCAAACAATCTTAAAGAAACTTTCCTTAAAGCAATTATTTCGGTCTTACGGTCCAATATAAACAAACAAAAAC
>JBAGKK010235684.1:0-21535 GCA_037177015.1 Euceroptres primus | reverse complement strand
TCTATGCTAATTCCATTGATTCTGATTTGATGCATTTGATTCCGATATGAAACTATTGATTCTGATTCGGTGCTATTTATTCTCATTTGATGCTATTGATTATGATTTGATTCTATTGAATCTGACCTAATGCAATTGATTTTGATTTAATGCTGTTGATTAAAATTAGTGCTGCACGTTTCATCTAAGTTAATGCTATTGATTTTGATGTAATTCTATTGATTCTGATTTGTTTCTATTTTGATGCTGTTGATTCAGATTTTATGCTATAGATTCCATTTTGATGTAACTAAATCTGATTTTACATTATTGATTCCGCTTTTACGCTATTGATTCTGATTTGCTGCCGTGGATTCAGATTCTGATTTGTTTCTATTTTGATGCTGTTGATTCAGATTTTATGCTATTGATTCCATTTTGATGCAACTAAATCTGATTTTACATTATTGATTCCGCTTTTACGCTATTGATTCTGATTTTCTGTCGTGGATTCGGATTTGATGCTGTTGATTCTGATATGATGTTGGCTCAGTTTAGTGCCGTTCGTTTCATCTATGTTAATGCTATTGATTCTGATTTGATGCTGTTGATTCTGATTTAATACTATTGATTCTGATATGATGCTTTTGATTCCGATATGATGCTCTTGATTCTGATTTGATTCTATTGTAATATTATTGATTCTATTTTGATCCTATTGATTGTGATTTAATTCTTTTTTGATGCTATTGATTCAATTTTGATACTATTAAAAATATCAGTTAACTTAGAAAAAAGCAACAGCGGTTGCAAAAATGCAATCTCTTCCCACTTTTTGGAGAAAGTGGCTCAGGAAATAAATCAGGACTTTCCCAATAATTTAAAATTTCCCTTTTTCTTTGTGCGGGATGTTTGCTCAGAATCTCTTTTTTACAAAAAAAAAAAAAAAAGTTTACTGGACCCCAGGATCAGTTAAAAATATCAGTAAACTTAGAGCGCACGGAAGGGATATATCCCCTCCAACTAGTCGTGCGCTCGTTTGTTCCGTTCTTACTCGGAGAATTAGTTTGTTGCATTTTTACTTTGGAGAAATTTTGTTCCGATTTTACTCGGAAGATCTGTTTGTTCCCTTTTTACTCAGAAAAATTTATGTACCATTTTTACTCAAAAACTTTTTTTGTCTCATTTTTACTTTTAGCCGCTCATTTAAATAAATTGTTCTTATACTTTTAAATTCTTTGGTCGTCATCTAATTTAATACAAAAAGCAAATATCTCTGCAAATTTTCCTGATTCTTGTTAGCTTTTTTATCTGTAATATTATACATATAGAAATGTAGATAATACCGTACATTTATATATTCAGATCCAATATAAATTCTTGCACCTGAAATAATTAACTGAACACACAGGAAAAAATGTTTTATAAATTAAGATAATATGTATACCCATTTACAATAATGAATGTGCATAAAGACAGGGAAGCACTTGAACTTGAAATTCCATTCCGTAATTTATGTTGTGACAACGTAACTTTTTAGTCCCCAGTCAAAACAAGTCAAATTAATGTCAAATTCATCCTTAAAGTCAATATTTAAAGTTATTCTGTATTTTAAAAATATTTTTAATAAAATTATTGTTAAAATTATTTAATTATTTATTTATTAAAACAATTTTCAATTTTTTTTGGGAATTTTTTAGTGTCGGGAATTTTCTCAGTGTCGGAATTTTTCTAATGCCGATAATTTTCCAGTGTCGAGAATTTTATATTGTTGGCGATTTTACAATGTCGGGGACTTTATGTTTCGATAATTTTCTTTTTGTGGAACTTTGCAACTTCGGAAATTTTTTTGTCGGGATTTTCAGTCGTCCAAAAAAATTGAAAATTGTTTTAATAAATAAATTATTAAATAATTTTTAAAATAATTTAATTTTAAATATTTTAAAAATACAGAATAACTTTAATAAATTATTTATTTAATTATTTATTTATTAATTAAAATATTTAAAAATTTTTTTTCGAAATTTTCCAATGTCGGAAATTTTATTTTTAATTATCTTTTATTTAAAGTTATTCTGTGTTTTAAAAATATTTTAAATGAAATTATTATTAAAATTATTTAATTATTTATTTATTAAAACAATTTTCAATTTTTTTAGGCAATTTTTTAGTGTCGGGAATTTTTCAGTGTCGGAATTTTTCTAGTGCCGAGAATTTTCTAGTATCGAGAATTTTATATTATTGGCGGTTTTACAATGTTGGGAATTTTATTTTTCGATCGTTTTCTTTTTGGGCAACTTTACAACTTCGGAAATTTTTTTGTCAATATGTCCAAAAAAATCGAAAATTGTTTTACTAAATAAATTCTTAAATAATTCTTAAAATAATTTAATGTAAAATATTTTTAAAATGCAGAATAACTTTAATAATTTATTTATTAAATTATTTATTTATTGATTAAAATATTTTAAAAACTTTGATGTTAATTTTCCAATGTCGGGAAATTTATTTTTTATTACATTTTATTTAAAGTTATTCCGTATTCTAAAAATATTTTAAATAAAATTATTATTAAAATTATTTAATTATTTATTTATTAAAACAGTTTTAAATTTTTTTCGGGAATTTTTCTAGTGCCGAGAATTTTTTAGTGTCGGGAATTTTATATTGTTGACGATTTTACAATGTCGGGAATTTTATTTTCCGATAATTTTCTTTTTGAGGAATTTAGCCACTTCGGAAATTTTTTTGTCAGGAGGTTCAGTCGTCCAAAAAAATTTAAATTGTTTTAATAAATAAATTATTAAATAATTTTAAAAATAATTTAATTTAAAATATTTTAAAAATACAGCATAACTTTAATAATTTAGTTATCAAATTATTTATTTATTGATTAAAATATTTAAAAATTTTTTTTGGAAATTTTCCAATGTCGGGAATTTTATTTTTTATTAGATTTTATTTAAAGTTATTCTGTATTCTAAAAATATTTAAAATAAAAATTATTATTAAAATTATTTAATTATTTATTTATTAAAACAATTTTCAATTTTTTTCGGGAATTTTTTAGTTTCGGAATTTTTCTAGTGCCGAGAATTTTCTAGTGTCGGGAATTTTATATTGTTGGCGATTTTACAATGTTTGGAATTTTATTTTTCGATAATTTTCTTTTGCATGAACTTTGCAACTTAACTTACAATGTTGCCAATTTTCTGTCGAGAATTTTCCAGAGTTGGAATTTTTCTAGAGCCGAGAATTTTATAGTGTCGGGAATTTTATATTGTTGGCGTTTTTACAATGTCGGGGATTTTATATTTCGATAATTTTCTTTTTGGGGAACTTTACAACTTCCGAAATTTTTTTGTCGGGATTTTCAGTCGTCCAAAAAAATTGAAAATTGTTTTAATAAATAAATTATTAAATAATTTTAAAAATAATTTAATTTAGAATATTGTAAAAATACAAAATAACTTTAATAATTTATTTATTAAATTATTTATTTATTGATTTAAAAATTTAAATATTTAAAAATACATTTAAAAATTTTTTTTGGAAATTTTCCAATGTCGGAAATTTTATTTTTGATTACATTTTATTTAAAGTTATTCTGAAATTTAAAAATATTTTAAATAAAATTATTATTAAAATTATTTAATTATTTATTTATTACAACAATTTTCAATTTATTTTCGGGAATTTTTTAGTGTCGGGAATTTTTCAGTGTCGGAATTTTTCTAGTGCCGAGAATTTTATAGTGTCGGGAATTTTACATTGCTGGCAATTTTACAATGTCAGGAATTTTATTTTTCGATAATTTTCTTTTTGGGGAACTTAGCAACTTAATTTACAATATTGTCAATTTTCTGTCGAGAATCTTTCAGTGTCGGAATTTTTCTAGTGCCGAGAATTTTCTAGTGTCGGTAATTTTATATTGTTGGTGATTTTACGTCGGGAACTTTATTTTCCGATAATTTTCTTTTTGAGGAACTTTTCAACTTCGGAAATTTTTTTGTCGGGATTTTCAGTCGTGCAAAAAAATTAAAAATTGTTTTATAAATAAATTATTAAATAATTTTAAAAATAATTTAATTTAGAATATTTTAAAAATACAGAATAACTTTAATAATTTATGTATTAAATTATTTATTTATTGATTGGAATATTTAAAAAATTTTTTTGGAAATTTTCCAATGTCGGGAATTTTAGTTTTTGATATATTTTATTTTCCAATGTCAAGAAAAATTTTTTTTTTAATTTTCCAATGTCGGGAAATTAATTTTTTTTCGATAATTTTTTTTGTTGGGATTTCTTAAAATCCCCTTCGAAGCGCAGCTAAAACTTTAGCGTTTTTAAATTTCTTCTTTATTTGTTTTCTATTATTTTGATTTATTTTATTTATTTAATTTATTTTCATTTATTTTGATTTATTTTATTTATTTAATTTATTTTGATTTATTTTATTTATTTTTATTTGTTTTCATTTATTTTATTTATTTCATTAATTTTGATTTATTTTATTTATTTCATTTATTTTGATTTCTTTTCATTTATTTTATTTATTTTGATTTATTACATTTATTTTGATTTACTTTATTTATTTCATTTATTTTGATTTCTTTTCATTTATTTTATTTATTTTGATTTATTTTATTTATTTCATTTATTTTATTTCTTTCATTTCTTTTATTTCCTTTTTTACTTTATTTACTTTCAGTGTCAAACTTTATATTTAGACATGAATTTCAAGTTTATAGAATTTTTCATCCTTCTGACAAATAACTAACGAACTTCTTTTCCTCAAACTTATGTTTTTTTCTCTCCAATTATTGTTGAAAAAAGCAAAAATTCTTTTTGGTACTTAATTTTATTCCTGAAGTTGTCTAAGTTAAAAAAAAGTAGTTGAAGTCAAAATATTTATTAAAAGGACAGATGTTTAAATTAAATTATACTTTATTTTCGAATAAGCATAAATTGTAGTCTTAATTATAAAAAAGCCCCTCCGGTCCTGAATTCTTATCTTCCATCGCGTCTGGAATAAGTAATACTTTCTTGTTCCAACGGAGCAACGCATTTGTAGGATTTGTAGGATTCACAATCAACAAAAATTCATTTGTGGATCGTATAAATGCATACGCAGCAAATTTATTTTCGCTCTGTTTAATGTCCTTCAAGGAAAAAAGTTTCACTTGACAATAATATCACAATCCGAGTCGTTGCTTCAACATATTGGTCGAGTCTTTCTAAAACGCACGTATGAATCACTGAATTGTCCATTATAATTGCGCAACGTGTTTATAATCTCTCATCTCTCTCTTATTCCTTTTCCAAGAACTTCAATCATCCCACAAAATTATCACAGAATCATTCATCTTTTTAAGAGGGGATTTTTTTTTTATTTTCTAGAATTGTAGTTTCTTGAAGGCGCGTTACGATAATTACAATGATAACACATTAACACGGCAATTACGTGATCTGCCTCACGTTTTGACTTTCAATGATATAATATCAGTTTTTTTAAAATATTTTGTTTTTGATTGAATTGCAAATGTTTTGAATATCCGTCAGATCCGTCAGCTCCGCTTATTTCTTAATAAAAACGATTTTTTAACAACGTTTGAACCTATTTTTATAAACAATATTTTTACGTCTGAAAGAATTATTGATTAATATAACAAAAAACAAATTCGACTTTTTTTTACTTGTTTTTCTGACTTTCGGAGGCCATTTGCGATGCTATATTTGCAAATTTCACCATATAGTCGACGCTGTTTTCTCCCATCAAGCACTGCATTTGAGTCACGACCTGAAATTCATAAAAAAAAATATCAGATTTAGAAATCTCTGACAATGAAACCAGGTTAATGTTTCTTAGGAAGCAAAATTCCGAATATTTTTATCCCGCGGAATTTTGAGTTTCGAGGGTTTTTCAAATTTAAATGACTGAGAAATTGGAAGAAAATTAGGAAATTCGTTTTCCAAATTCCATGACTTGAAATTTGCTTTAGAAATTGAAATCGCTTCAAAATTGGGAGTCTTACTGAAAATTCCGGTTTTTTCAAAATTATTTTTACAAACTCTGGTTGGTACTTAAAAACTGTTCGGAATTTGTGAATTGAAACTAATAACAGTAAAAACCGCTGCCAAATTTGGTTTCTATAATATTGCTATAGTCCCAAAATAGAAAAAAAAGTTTTACCTATAAACGAAAAAAAAACAAAACTCAAAAAATTTTAGATGAGGAAATTTTTTGTTTACAAGCATTGTATTGATTTTTATTAACTAAATACTAGCCCATATTTAAAAAAATTATGTATTGAAAGTCTTTTATTACTTTAAAAGCAGTGATAAAAATTATTGAAAATTTCGAATTTTTTAAATTTACTTTTTGTTATATTAAGATATTTAATCAATCAATCTCAATCTGTTTTTGTAGAAAAAGGGGTATTTCATTACAACCTCCAAATCCAAAATTTTCTTGACTTTAATCAAAATTGCAGAAAAAATAACATCTAAAACGATTTTTAAGAAAAATGTAAAATCGAAAAAAATGTTTCTTCTGATCCGTCCCGACTCAAAAACTAATGAATTGTGGGCATTATTTGGAACCATAATTCCTCCAAATTTCATGGCCCTAACTCAAGTCGTTCGCGACTCATCATTAAAAAGGCATTGTTGACACACACACACACACACACACACACGTGCACACGCAAGGATATTTTTAAAAAATCTTATTTTCGCAATCCTGGGCTTGAATTAGGTTGAGAAATGTCAAAAAATGAGATACTATTTATTCTGATTTAATTCTATTGATAATGATTTGATTTTGGTTTGACGCTATTGATTCTGATTTGATACTATTGATTCGGGTTTGATACTACTGATTGTTATTTGATGCGATTGATACTGATTTAATGTTATTGATTGTGATTTGATGTTATTGATTCTATTTTTATTATGATTTGATTTTATTTTGATTCTGATTTGATGTTATTGTTTCGGATTTGATACTTTTGATTCTAATTTTATTCTATTCATTCGGATTTTATGCTATTGATTCGGATTAATACTACTGATTTGGGTTTGATATTATTGTTATTTGATGCGATTGATACTGATTTGATGTTATTGTTTCGGATTTGAAACTTTTGACTCTCATTTGATTCTATTCATTCGGATTTGATGCTATTGATTCTTATTCGATTTTATTGATTCTGATTTAGCTTAGTTGTTTATTAACGGCTAGCGCCTTCAATAGATGGGTTTTCGTCTATTGAAGCGCTTAATGTTCGCTAATTAATAAAGAATTATTACGTAAATTGTAAATTATAAATCGCTGGTCCTAAAATAATAACAAATTTCTGTTCGAGTAGTTTATTTGATTCTAGTTTTATTCTGATTTGATTTCATTTTAATTCTGATTTTATTCCATTGATTCGGATTTGATGCTTTTGATTCTAATTTGATTCTACTCATTCGGATTTGATGCTTTTAATTCTGATTTGTTGCTATTGATTCTGATTTGATGATATTGATTTTGATTTGATGGTATTAATTCTATTTTTATTGTGATTTGTTTCTATTTTGATTCTGATTTGATGCTATTGATTTCGATTTGATACTATTAATTCTTATTTGATGCGGTTGATACAGATTTGATTCTTCTTTTATTCTGATTTAATTGAATTTTATTTTGATTTGATGCTATTGATTCGAATTTTATGCTTTTGATTCTAATTTGATTCTATTTTTATTCTGACTTGATTCTATTTTGATTCTCATTTTATGCTTTTGATTCGAATATGATATTTTTGATTCTAGTGATTCAGATTTGATGCTATTGATTCTGATTTGATGGTATTAATTCTATTTTTATTGTGATTTGTTTCTATTTTGATTCTGATTTGATGCTATTGATTTCGATTTGATACTATTAATTCTTATTTGATGCGGTTGATACAGATTTGATTCTTCTTTTATTCTGATTTAATTGAATTTTATTTTGATTTGATGCTATTGATTCGAATTTTATGCTTTTGATTCTAATTTGATTCTATTTTTATTCTGACTTGATTCTATTTTGATTCTCATTTTATGCTTTTGATTCGAATATGATATTTTTGATTCTAGTGATTCGGATTTGATGCTATTGATTCTGATTTGATGTTATTGATTCGGATTTGTGTTTATTTTAATTCTGATTTGATGCTATTGATTCGGATTTGAGGTTTTGATTCTATTTTTATTCTAACTTGATTCTCATTTGATTCTTATTTTAGGCTATTGATTCGGATTTGATGTTTTTGATTCTTTTGATTCAAATGTGTTAATATTGATTCTGATTTGACTCTATTAATTTTGACATCATTTTATGCTATTGATTCTTGTTTTCATGCTATTACTTCTGATTTGATGTGATTGATTCTATTTTCATTCTTATTTGTTGCTATTGATTCTGATTTGATTCTATTTTGATTCTGATTTGATACTATTGATTCGAATTAAATACATTTAGTTTGGATTTGATACTATTGATTCGGATTTGATAATATTAATTCTTATTTGATGCGATATATACTGATTTGATGTTATTGATTCTTTTTTTTAATTTGATTTAATTCAATTTTAATTTTGATTTGATGCTATTGATTCGGTTTGGATGCTTTTGATTCTAAGTTGATTCTATTTTTATTCCGACTTGATTCTATTTGGACTCTCCTTTTATTCTATTGATTCGGATGATGCTTTTGATTCTACTCATTCGGATTTGATACTATTGATTCTGATTTGATTCTGTTGATACTGATCATTTTATGCTATTGATTCTGATTTGATGTTCGTGATTCGTATTTGACTCTATTTTAATTGTGATTTGATGCTATTGATTCGGATTTGAGGCTTTTGATTCTATTTTGATTCTAACTTGATTCCCATCTTATGATATTGATTCGGATTCGATACTATTGATTCTGATTTGACCCTATTGATACTGATATGATTTTATGCTATTGATTCTGACATAATTTCATGCTATTGATTCTGATTTGATGTTATTGATTGTATTATGATTCTGATTTGCTGGTACTGATTCTATTTTTATTCTGATTTGTTCCTATTTTGATTCTGATTTGATACTATTGATTCGGATTACTTGGATTTGATGCCATTGATTCGGATTTCATACTATTGATTCTTATTTGATGCGATATATACTGATTTGATGTTATTAATTCTTTTTTTTAATCTGATTTAATTCAATTTTAATTTTGATTTGATGCTATTGATTCAGTTTGGATGTTTTTGATTCTAATTTGATTCTATTTTTATTCCGACTTGATTCTATTTGGACTCTCCTTTTATGCTATTGATTCGGATGATGCTTTTGATTCTAGTGATTCGGATTTGATACTATTGATTCTGATTTGATGTTAGCGATTCGGAATTGATTCTATTTTAATTGTGATTTGATGCTATTGATTCGGATTTTAGGCTTTTGATTCTATTTTGATTCTGATTTGATTCTAATTTGATTCTCATCTTATGCTATTGATTCGGATTCAATACTATTGATTCTGATTTTGCGCTATTGATACAATTATTACGCTATTGATATAATTTTATGGTTCTGATATGATTTCATGCTATTGATTCTGATTTGATGTTATTGATTTGATTGATTTGATTATGTTATATTTTAATACTGATTTGATACTATTGATTCAGATTAGATACACTTTATTCGGTTTTGATACTATTGATTTGGAATTTATACTATTGATCCGGATTTGATACTATTGATTCTTATTTGATGCGATATATACTGATTTGATGCTATTGATTCTATTTCGATTCTTTTTTAATTCAGATTTAATTCAATTTTAATTTGATGCTATTGATTCGGATTGGATGCTTTTGATTCTAATTTGATTCTATTTTTATATTATTTTTATTATGACTTGATTCTATTTTGACTCTCATTTTATGCTATTGATTCGGAAATAATCCTTTTGATTCTAGTGATTCGGATTTGATACTATTGATTCTGATTTGACGCTATTGATACTGATGATTTCATGCTATTGATTCTGATTTGATATTATTGATTCGGATTTGACTTTATTTTAATTCTGAACTGATGCTATTGATTCGGTTTTGAGGTTTTTGATTCTACTTTTATTCTGATTTCATTCTATGTTGATTCTCATTTTGTGCTGTTGATTCTGATTTGATGCTTTAGATTCTATTGATTCGGATTTGATACTATTGATTCTGATTTGACGCTTTAGATTCTATTGATTCGGATTTGATACTATTGATTCTGATTTGACGCTGCTGATACTGACATGATTTTATGCTATTGATTCTGATTTGATGTTATTAATTCGGATTTGATTCTATTTTGATTCTGAATTGACTCAATTTTAATTCTGATTCGATGCTATTGATTCTAATTTAATTTAATTTTAATTCTATTTTTATTCTGATTTGATTATACTTTGATTCTGACTTAATGCTATTAAGAAACCGAAAATTAATAATTAATTATAATATTAGAGTTTAATTAATTATTTAATTTCTGATTTAAAGAAATAGAATAAAACTTACATCTGATGGCGGTCGAACGTCTTCGACTGTCGGACCTTCAGTTTGACTTCTCTGGGATCCTTTCGATGGCGAATCGAGCTGACCCAAAAAACTGCTTAAGGAAAAATCGGCAACCTAAATAAAAGTGAAATTAAGAATTGTTAATGAAATACGATTAATTTGCCTCACAATCCCAGAAAGGAATTATTTTATCCCAATAAAACTAAAACCAACAATTTGTCAGCCTATTCTGAATTTTGATTTGAAAAATATTAAATATTAAATATTAAAGTTTTGAACTGGATAAATATTAAAGTCTTGACTTGGATAAATATTAAAGTTTCAACTCGGATAAATAGTAAAGTTTTGACTTGGATAAATATCAAATTTTTGAATTGGATGAATATTTAAAAAAAGAAATTAATACCTCGCAATTGAGCCATTGGTGTTCACCTTCTTTTAAAATTTTCGTGGCACTTGTGATAATCGAAGTCGATGCTTTCGTGGGATTCGTCTCTCCTAAGACGTCCAGGAAACGTATTTTTTCGGAACTTCCGGCTTCGATTTCCGTGTCTCTACTACTTTCGTCGACGGGATTATTTAAAGGAATATCGCTCGAATCAATTGTTTCGCCTCCCGATGAACTCGGCATTTCCGGACAGATTTCTGGACTCGCTAATGGAACTACTCTTTGCATTATTAGATTTCTTTGTCTTATTGTTTTGCCTCTCTTGCAGAATCTCGTTTTGAATTTCTGGAACAAGGAACGATTTTTTCCCATAATTTAACCAGTTTAAAATACAATAATATTATAATTACAATAAATAATAACAGTAAATAAATAGTGCACATTTTAGATTTTAATACAATCGTTTACTTTTCTTGTTTCACTAATTTTTTATTATTGAGTTTTTATTTTTTTTATTTTTGTATCATTTTATTATTTTATTTCTTTTATTATTTTTTCTTTGATTATTTTATTTATTTACTTTTTTCATTTTTTAGAATTTATTTTCATTTATTTTCAATTATTTTCATTTATTTTCATCTATTCTCATTTATTTTCATTTATTTTCATTTATTTTAATTTGTTTAAATCTATTTTTATTTATTTTCATTTACTTTGATTTATTTTTATTTATTTATTTATTTTATTTTCATTTATTTTCGTTTACTTTCATTTATTTTCATCCATTTTCATTTACTTTCATTTATTTTCATCTATTCTCATTTATTTTCATTTATTTTAATTTATTTTCAGTTTTTAAAATTTATTTTTATGTATTTTCATTTATTTTCATCTATTTTCATTTATTTTTATTTATTTTAATTTATTTTCAGTTTTTTAAATTTATTTTTATGCATTTTCAGTTATTTTAATTTATTTTCATTTATAATTATTTATTTTCATTTATTTTCATTTACTTTCATTTATTTTCATTTACTTTCATTTCTTTTCATTTGCTTTCATTTACTTTCATTTCTTTTCATTTATTTTATTTATTTTATTTTCATTTATTTTCATTTATTTTAATTTATTTTAATTTATTTTCAGTTCTTAAAATTTATTTTTATGTATTTTCATTTATATTTATTTATTTTCATTTATTCTCGTTTACTCTAATTTATTTTCATCTATTTTCATTTACTTTCATTTATTTTTATCTATTTTCATTTATTTAAATTTATTTTCATTTATTTTTATTTATTTTCAGTTTTTAAAATTTATTTCAATGTATTTTTACTTACTTTAATTTATTTTAATTTATATTTATTTATTTGCATTTACTTTCATTTATTTTCATTTCTTTTCATTTATTTTAATTTATTTTCATTTTTTAAATTTATTTTATTTTTTATTTTTTTATATTTCATTTATTTTATTTACTTTATTTCTTTTCAGTGTTATACTTACATCCAGTTGCGATTTGAAGGCCTCGGGCGTTCCAAGTCTGTGATAAGCTTGAGGAATCAAGGGTCGCCTAAACATTGACTCCTTCGTGGAAGGAATTCGAGATGAAATCACAGTTTCACTGCTGCCCCATGTGTTGTCATATCCCTTAAAAATCACAAATCATAGATTAGAAATTAAAACTTAAATATAAATAGAACTCATACCTTCTGATAAATGTAACACTTCTTCCCAAAACATTTTCCAGTAACTCAAAATAATATTTATACAAACAAAATATAATACACCTTGATTTCTAATAGTTTAAAAATTCCAGGATTGATTTAATTAATCACCTTACTCGTTCCGTAGCTTTGCTTCGCGATCGATAGCAATTTCTGCAGCATGAGACTCACGTTATCATCTCGCGGTATGACGATCGATTGCAATTTTCCCGTCGAGAAAGCTTGACTTTTACGAGGAGGCGAATCCCACCAATATTCCAGAGTTATTTTCGATTCTCTTCCAAACTACAGAGGAAAATCCTTAATTGATTAACATTATTCTTTAATCTTTTACCAATTTATTGAAATTTAAATTTACCATTAGAAAAAGGTCACCGACAGTGATTGTATTCGCTTCTTCGATATTCCAACCCAACTTAATCCTGTCGATCGTTTCTCTGCCGGGAAATCTATTAGGTTCGGTCGGTTGTTCCGTGGAAGTTTTGACATCACTTGTCGATGGTTTTTCACTCGGAAAATTGGAACTTCCTACTTCAGGAACATCTAGATCACTGTTATTATCCACTCCAGCATAAGGATCCTCGTTCGTCTTGTTTGTTTTCTTGTCTCCTTTAGATTTCTTGACACCTTTTTTTCCCGCGCCTTTTACGTACTGCATCGATCCTAGCAATTCGACTCTGGAGCTTTTTAAACCGAGGCGTTTTTCGTAGGAGTTTAAACTAACGCTGTTGCTAGTCAAATACTCGCCTAGATTTACAACTGGAAGGGCGATTTTGCTGCCCTCGGGAGGTGCGACTCTCAGGAGAATTGACTCCTTCGATTCGTCGACCGGGTTCTCTTCAATTGCCGACTAAAATTTCTAAGGAAATAACTTAAAAGAATTGTATCAGGCCTCGTCTCAACGCAACGCCCTATGCTTCGCCTTAAACTAATCTTTTTTACGCTGTGCCTCGTGATTATTGCTCGTTTTATTTCTTTTATTTGTTTCCTCCATTTCTGCCTTTTGATCAGACTATTTTTCATTACACAATTTTTCCCTTTTACATTTTTCTTACTTTCTATTGCCAATAAGACTACTTATTCCCCCCTCTTTTTTCCGCATTTTACCCTTCTTCCTTTCCAATTCCCTTAACCAATCAACCACCTTTCCCTTTCTTTTTTCATACAGGATCTTTCCCATTGTCATGCTTCCTTTATCTATTTTCTCACAATCATTTAACCAATGCATTAATGTTGCTCTGCCTCTCTCACATAACATGCACCTTCTTCCTTCCTCTTTATCCCAATACTTATTCCACTCTTCTGTATTTCCGCATCTCACACGCGCAATTAATTTTTGAGATCCTCTGTGCCCTTTTTCCCCAAATATTTTGCTACTCTTCCACTCTTATCCATTTATATTTTTCATTATATTTAGCTTCTCTTATTTTATTTTCTATTCTTTGCTTAAAAACTTCTTTATCTCTTTCCATCAACTCTTGTTGTATCTTCACTCCTGTTCCATGCATTTCCTTGACCCATTCCTTTAACCATCCACACCTATTCAAATACCTTTCTCTTTCTTTCATTCCATTATCCTCCCTTCTTCCATTTTCTCTTTCCTTTAAGCATGCTTTCACTATAGTTCTGCCCTCGCTCTCCAGTAGTCTTTCTTCGTATTTGTAAGCTCTGTTTCCTGTTATTTTTTCCCCATTTAATTTCCTCCTTTAATACTGTATAATATGGCGTCCATCTGTCCAATCCCAGCGTCCATCTAATATATCTTTCATGCAACCTTTCCACCTCCTCATATCCTCTCCAACCCCATATCTCCACCTCATACATTAGAACACTCAGTACTAGCGCCTCAAACATTCGCATTCTTCTCTTGCTTGTAGTCTTCTTTAAATAATTTCTCCCCCATTCTCCACACCTTTTTCATTACTATGTTTACTCCTTTAACTCTTTCTTTGACGTGATCCCTTACATTCCCATTTTAAAAAAAATAAAATCCTAGGTACGTAAACTCCTCTATCCTTTCGTAAACTCTATCCGTACGTGAACTCTATCCATTCGTAAACTCTATCCGTACGTAAACTTCCTCTATCCTTTCCCCCGTCCACTTCCAGTCAATTCTCCCTTTCTTCCTTTGTTTTTGCCTGAAAACCAAAACTTTTGACTTAGTTACATTTAAAACCAATTTCTTTTCTTCCAGATACTTCTCTCATATTTTCATCATATTTCCCAAAACCTCTTCTTCTTTAGATACTACTACTACGTCGTCCACGTATGCCAAGGTCCAGAATCTGTCCCGTTAGGCCCCCAATCCTCCCTCTAATGGCTCTTTTACACCTTCTGCTTGCAGGAAAATTGCAGAAGTTGATTGGTTCTTTCCCGTTCTTTCCTATAGAGAATCAATGTCACAAATGGAAGTGACCAATCAACTTCTGCAATTCTTCTGCAAGCAGAAGGTGTAAAAGAGCCATAACTCTTTCTTGAATTCTTCCCCCATGTCCGCTATGAACACCGCAAAAAGAAGCGGACTCAGCGGGCACCCTTGTCTTAACCCTATCTTCGTCCAGAATTCCTCCAAAGTTTCAATCCCCACTTTTACCTTATCTCTCGTTTCTTTGTAAATTTTCCTCACTCTCTCTATCAATCCTATCTTTATTCCTCTCTTCTCCATTCCTTCCCACTTCTTCCTATCTACCGATGGAAACGCTGCTTTTAAATCAACAAAGAAGGCGCATACCTTTCCTCCTTTTCTCCCCAACTCCTCTACCACGTGTTGAAGAATATAAATATTATCTATTGTACTTCTACCCTTTCGGAAACCTGCCTGACTCTAGTAGTATCCCTTTTGCCTCTAATTCTTTCTTTAGCCTCTCTGTTAACACCATTGCATATACTTTGTACGCTGTGTTCAATAACGTCATTCCCTTGTAATTTTCTACTTTCCCTTTTTCTCCTTTCTTATGAATTGATATAATCAACCCCTCCCTCCACTCCTTAGTAAATCCCTCAACTTTCCATACTCTTTTCACTACTTCTTTTAACTTCCTTCTGGTTTCTCCGCTACTGTAAATCCGCACTTCGTTACCTAACCCGTCACTGCCTCCCGCTTTGTCCTTCTTTAATCTTTTAATTTGTGCTTCTATCTCCTCATTCTCCAACTCCTTCTCGTCTTCTTCTAATTCTCTTCTCTGCCCATTATCTGTTTTCCTTGAAACATTTCCTGAAAGGGAAAACTTTCCTTTCCGTTTCCCCCCTCTTCCAAGACTTATACTCTTTTTTAATCCGGCATTTATTTTCCTTGCATTCATTGTCCCACCAAATTTTTGTCCAGTTTTATCTTTTTCCGTTCTATTTTTAAATTTCTTTGTGATTCTAGTGTGTCCTGGCCTTTTCTTTAAACTCCTCTCATACTTTACTCCACGCTGACTTCTCAAACTCTAACTTCTCAGTTTTTTCTATATACTCTTTCTTTGTATCCTCTGTCCACACTTCTTTCTCAATTAAATCCCCTTTATTCTTCCTCAACTCCTTCCTCTTTATATTAGTGATTACGTAATCTATGACTGTTGCCGCGTTACTTGTTACATATGTGAACTCCCCTTCTTCATCTCCTTTCTTATTTCCATTAAGAATATACCACCTCCTATCTTCTACCAACTGTAGCAATTGCTTTCCCTCGCTATTCATTACCACGTTCCTCGCTATTTATTACCTGATCTTTCGAGTTTCTTACTCCCTCAACTCCTTCCTTGTTCTACTTTTTAGATACACCCCTATTGAGTGGTGATCTGACTCTACTCTAGCTTCTTATTTCATTTTTCTTATTCTCTCCCATCCCTTTATATTAGTGATTACGTAATCTATGACTGTTGCCGCGTTACTTGTTACATATGTGAACTCCCCTTCTTCATCTCCTTTCTTATTTCCATTAAGAATATACCACCTCCTATCCTCTACCAACTGTAGCAATTGCTTTCCCTCGCTATCATTACCTGATCTTTCGAGCCTCTTACTCCCTCAACTCCTTCCTTGTTCTACTTTTTAGATACACCCCTATTGAGTGATGATCTGACTACTCTAGCTTCTATTTTCATTTTTCTTACTCTCTCCCATCCCTTTATATTAGTGATTACGTAATCTAGGATTGTTGCCGCGTTACTTCTTCCATATTTGAACTCCCCTTCTTCATCTCCTTTCTTATTTCCATTAAGAATATTCCACCTCCTATCTTCTACCAACGATTCGGTCTTCAGCGGTTGTACAGAGCAGTTCGTCTGTGGTGTCTCTCCACGTGTAGGAGGGTTTAGTGTTGCGATGTTTTGCGTTTGATTATTTGTGGAATGGTTTTAAGTGTTTTGAGTCAATTGTTTTTCAATGCGGGTTTTTTGTTGGGAGTTTTACGGCTCCCACGCTGGTCTTTAGTGCTTGGCAGTGTGCCTGATTGCTGGAATACGGGACATATTTTGTGCAACTCTCACGTGGCTTCATTGTTCACCGATCTGCTTGTATATACCGGCTATGCTAAGTTGTACGAACGCCGAATTGTATAATCTGTAATTTTAATATTTTATAGCCCACGGGCATTGATGGGTTTATGTTCATTTTATGTGTTAGAGCCTTTTTTCCACGTACAGCAACGCTTAGGGACCAGTTCTCGCCTGATTTTGAGATATGACATTATAACCTTGATTGACTCGCTCGTGTGGTTAGTTTTCGTTTCGTGTGTTTTTGTCTTCATCGCCTTTGTGAGGCCCGAACGTTTACGTTCGCGGTGTTGTTATCAATTGTTACTTGGTTCAGCTCGCAGTCTGACCTTGCGTGACTTTGTTTGTATTGAATATTATTGGATTGGTTATGGCCCGGAGGCCACAAATTTCTAGTGGAATTGGAAAATTAATTGAATTTTGAATTCAAATGGTATTTAGTGAATATTGAAGAGACATCTATTGTGGGTTGAAGGTATTTCTTGGTTATATCTGCTGGATTATCGGATTTCTTTGCTCTGCTGGTAATATATGTAGACCTGACTAACCATTGGGTAGTAATCTGAAAATTTGCTCTGCAAGAACCCACAAAAAAGATCTTCTACCAACTGTAGTAGTTGCTTTCCCTCGCTATTCATTACCTAATCTTTCGAGTCTCTTACTCCCTCAACTCCATCCAAGTTCATATTACCTTTCCTTCCAGTTCTTACACTCAAATCTCTCCCTATTATTAGTATTTGAAAGAAGGCTTCTTGGTAGCTTTTCGCGAATTTCTGATTGTATAAATAAAAAAAGGATACAGTCCTGTACTTCGGAGGTCGCCAGCGTTGTTGCAAAAAGGTCAAAATACTTGAGAGTCGTCGCTGGATTGGAACGAGAGTCCGAACTCGTGGATTCATCGCCGAAGCTTGGACTTTCCACCAGGCCAAATTATTTCCAGGCCGTAACTCTATCGTCACTCTTGGAGGCAGCTTTATATCCTCCTGCCAATCTGCAAATTATATTACAGTCTTCACAAATCAATGTCTTATAAATAAGCGCAATTTATTTCGTGTCTAATTTATCGTTTACGGTTCTTAGACTCGCGAAAATTAGTTCCAGCTTGTTTCAGTTGCAGTTTATCTTCTAGTTTGTGAGCAAAAACGATTGGGTGATTATTTTAAACGATATAAAATTACCATCATGTTATTTAGACTCTGAATTTTTAAGTCTTTTAAATCTGTTTAATTTTGTTTCTTTATAAAAAGTAGTTTATTCTATAAAAAATCATTTATTCTATAAAAAGTCGTTTATTCTATAAAAAGCCTTTCATTCTATAAAAAGTCTCCTATAAAATAAACAAAATACCTTCTAGTTGGTTTAGTTTCCTCAAAGCTCTGCAAATTGGTGTTTTGATCCTCATTGTTTTGCCTCGCAATCTAACTTGTGTGGATCCCAAGTAAACCAATTCGTTTAATTTCATGTGAGCTTTGTCGTGCATTCGAGGCAATTTTCTCCTGAGTTCTCCGTAATTAATCAGGCCATAAAGCTCCTGCGTGGTTTTTTTAACATCTAAAATAATAGAAAGACAAATCTTATTACACTCGTCGCGCGTAAAATGGCCGGCCTCGGGGGTAGACGGCAAGCAAGCGGGCGCTATAAATTACCGGATTTGAAGCGTCGAGCGAGCACTCTTATGTCAACACTCAGGACCGCTTATATAGTCTCTGAACGTATAAAAGTAAATGCGCAGAGAGTCGCGATGTAAACAACTTCTGGCGGCCCTGACTGTTCTAGCGATGGCCTTCAGTGAGGGACGCTCAGGGGGGGGGGAGACAGAACCAGTCAAGCGTAAAAAAAACCATGATGCCGGCTAGTTGATGGTCGGAATATAGACGGGCGACGAGTGTAATTTACAAATAATTATACAACATTATTTCTACTGTTAAGGAAAGAATTTTGAAGAAATGAAAATGGTACCTTCAGAGAATTTCAAACGTTTCGATATCTTGAGCCAGGTGCGATAATAAAAGTGTCTAATTTGCTCCTTGTTTTTGATCATATTCTCGACAAGTCCTTTTTTCTTTCCTTGACTTAGAAAATAACTTTGCAAGGCGTCGAAATCCTTTCCGAATTCGTTGACTGCCTTGAAAAATGTATTCTTGTCTTCTAACGACCACAATTCGCAAGATCTTTTCAGTGATCGCATTATTTTCGCTTCGCTGTCGTCCTCCTTTGATTCTAAATTAATTGTTTTGATTGATTAAATACTTCAGATTTAATTAAATACTTTTTAAATTAAACCGTTTTTAAACTAAACAGATTTATTTTAATAAATAAATTGGTGTTCATTATACTTATTTTATTTTTTGACACAGTGTGCGTAAAATGAGTTTTACACACCCATATTAGTGCGTAAAACGGCTTATTACACTAATATGGGTGTGTAAAAATGCATTTTACGCGCACTGTGTCAAAAAATATCGTATGCAACTCGTGCGTACGGTTTTACGCACATGTTGCATAATATACTATTTAGTGATTATATACTATTTAGTGATAAATTTTGAACTTTAAAATTTAGGGAAAGGGAAAGAGAAGGGAAATAAGGGGAAAGGGAAAAAAGGGAAGGGAAGGGAAATAACAAAGGGAAATAACATCCGAATTTCCAAACTCCAAAGTTTTTCGATTCTTTAAATTTCGTAAACCTGAAATAATTTTTTCGAGAAAAGCTCGTAAGTTAAAATTAAACTTTAGTTAAACTTTGGTTAAACTTTAGTTATACTTTGGTTATTCTTTGAAACCAAAGTTAAACTTTAGAATCGTTTAAATAAATCAATTTTCCAATTTAATATTAATTATAGAAAGATCTTAATTTTTTCCTGTTTTCAAATTATTTTCAATCAATAATAAAATATAAAAAGTTTCGTTTTCAAAAGACTTTTGTCTTTTGCTTCGTATAAATGATCAAGTTTGGTCATTTTCCCGACATCGCACTGATTTAAATAATTTTAAGTCAAATATTTTTATATCTGATAAAATTTGATATAAAAAATTTTTAAAAAAACCTTTTTTGTCTGTTGGATTTGCATCCGCAGGATCGATTCTCATTCTTTTTGTGCCACGCACGATTTTTACATTAGAAGCTTTAGTGTCTGAAGCATTTTTAGTATCCGAGCTGGCGGAAGATGGAATTGGTAAAGGATTTTCATCTTTTGATTGAGCTTCATTATTTTGATTAACGGAATCGTCCGTTTTTGATGCTTCGACTTTTATATCTTCGAAACTCATGTCCTCGATTTTCGAAGTTTCATCGACTTTTGCATCCTCGACATTTAGTCTCTCGACTTTCACCTTCACTTCATCAAGTTTGAACTCCATGATGAACAAAACTTGTCTGCAAAAATTATGTTCTATTATTAAGTTTCAATTTGCTTTCAATTCTTGTTCAAATCCATTTAGTTTTTTTGAATTCATATCTTTCCGTGACTAGAAAGATTTTAATGGAGGAAAATATTGTTCAAAAGCAAAAGCTACCCCTATCATTTCTGTAGCTGGTGTACCCCCGGAACCCATAATATCTTGATTTAATAGTCAGTTTTGTCTCGTTGATGAGCATTATGTCTATTTTATGCTTCGCTAAGAATTCTCTTAGCTCCGCATAATTCCCTCCGATTCCATTGGCATTCCAATGGGCTATGATGATTTTGTTAACTAATTTTCTATTTACAGACATTTTTAGCGTAATTTGAGAATATTTCGCAATATTGACAGAGGATCATTTGTAGTTCTTAACTGCGCTTTGAGTTTCCTAACTTTTTGTACTAATTCTCCTACATTTACTAATTTAATTAAAATCTCAAATTCTTTGGTTAAGTCTTCAAAATCATTAATTTGTTGATTTATATCTAAATGCTTACTTTGGAGCGGGTTACCTAATTTCCACTCGTTTCTTGTGTCTTGATTCGATGCCCCTGCTTCCCGCGTGGCTCTTTCGTTCGTTGTCTCTGTTCTCTCTTTCTCTCTCTCTCTCTCGTGCGTTGTCTCTGCTTTGCTTAGATGGATAGTTGGTCTTGTTGTTTTCAAGATTGTGTGGCACTCTCTTAGAGATTCTTGATTTACTTCTTTTATTAGCTACCTTCTGCAGATGTTCCAGATATTTTTTGCAACCTGAGTAGTTCGCAGGGTGCATTCCATTGCAGTTGGTGCACTTCGGATCTTCTTCTGGCCGCCTGTCACAGTTCGCTGTCAGATGGTTCTTGAGACACTTCACGCACCTCGGTTTATTTAGGCAGTTACTGCAGCCATGTCCAAACATTTGGCACCTGTAACATTGGACCACTTGCCTCTTGTTTCTATACGTGTCCCAACTGATTTTC
>JBAGKK010235576.1:0-21535 GCA_037177015.1 Euceroptres primus | reverse complement strand
TCCTCGATTCGAGCGAGCAGTCTTATGTCAACATTCAGGACCGCGTATATAGTCTCTGAACGTACAAAAGTAAATGCCCAGAGAGTCGTGATATAAGCAACGTCTGGCGGCCCTGACTGCCCGAGCGATGGCGCCGTCGCGGGACGCTCAGTGGTGGGGGACAGAAACAGTGAAGCGTGAACGACCATGAAGGTGGCCCTCGATCCACCGATGAGTGTATATGATACTAAATATACCTAAATGCGTACTTAAATCATATAATAAATATTCTTACTGCATAATATAAAAATAATTTTTTCAAACGTATCATCATCTGTTTTTATTACCATTGAGCAGTTGCATGTCAAATCATCTAAAGAATTTCATCTTTTGTCATTAATTTTGATAATAATTCTGGTATCCGTTCTCGAACGTGTTGCCAGGAAAAACCTAAAATAATTTTTGAAAAACTCAAAAAACTTTTGAAGGCATATTTTTTAAACAAAAAATTTCAAAAACTTTTTGGATTTTTCAAAATCAAATTTAAGTGTTTACTTTCAACTAATAATAAATAGATAGAATTACTAACTATAGATGAAAATCTTCAGATGATTTGACATGGAATTACTCTAATTGACATATAAAAATATATTTTACTGTAAATAAATTTTTAAAAAAACTGTTTTCTACTTTTGTTTCGTTTTCTTTATAAGTGGAGGAAAATTAAACAACTGGGATTAAGTCGCGAATACAAAGATGTGGAATCAGTCATTTGAAAGTGGCTTCGATGTGTACTTGGACTGAAGTATTTGCATCATGAGAAAGTAGGGGACGGGTTTAAAGACTTAGTCGCTGTTCGGCCAGAAGATATACGACTAGATCATTTCATCATATACTTGGTGGAAAACTGCATTGGAATGAAGGCGCGATTTCCTCTTCATGTTTGGGCGTCAGCTACTTCAGATCTTTGGCGAACAACGAACGGATCCGAATCCTTCCACTCGAAATTCAATAATGCGTGTCCGTCACCACATCTACACATCGAAGTGTTTTTAAAATCCCTAAACAACGCGCAGACTTCGAGTTGCATAACACGAAACATCTTAGAGGAAATTCAAAGTAGGCGAAAAGAAGTGGTCAGAAAACAAAATTTTCTCTCTGTGAAAATCAATCAATACAAAAATGGAGGTTTCCCTACGAGGCTAGACTTTCTTAAGTGCGTCTCATTTTTCGCCTGTCACCAACCGCATGAGAAGAAGAGAAAGAGGAAGCAAGCTGTAAATATTTAGGTATGCATACTCTAGAAACTATTTTAAACTATTTTCATAACCGAAAACCAGCCTAATAATAATCGGTGGGGAGATTGTATTGACCCTCAATAATAAGTTTCGTAGAAAATGTTGATGTATGTAGTTGGCTTTAGGGTCAGGTGATAATACCTAATAATATTATTTCTTTTACAGTGTAAATATCAAGTAATGAAGAAGAAGGAAAAGAAGAAGAAAAAGAATCTGTAAATGTTCATCAAGGCATAATAACATGAAAAGTATTTTGTTTCTTATTTAACGAAAATGAAGCAATAAATCAGACTTTTTAATTATATATTTGCCTCATATATTTCCGATCCATACTGTTTAATTTGTATTTATGATAGATATTTTATTTATGAAACATTCTTTTTAAATAAAATATAAATATTTCTAATTAAATTTCTTAACTTTAAAATCTATTTTACTATATCCAAAAAATCTTTTGTTAAGATAATTCATAGTTTCATATTCATACTTCTGATGGGCGGGACAGTTTAGGTTCAATTCGAGCACGCCAAAAGGTGCGTACATAAGCACTGAGCTCAGTTCGGACGTAGGAAGGTAAGGGTGCTTGACCATTGGCTCAATTCGAGTGCGCTCGTCGAAGAGGTCCTCTCAACGTTCGGCTGTGCGCGCGCGCGCGCGCACGAGTGTGTGTGTGAGTAGATTCGTAATATCCAAGCTCTCAGCAGGTTCCACTATCACAGTATGCACACGCCCTTTCACTATCTATGCTCAAGTACACTTTATTTATGAGGACTTTAATACACTTGACTCTTAAGTTATTAAACAATCTCGTGACAAGACTTTTTGATTTGTGTAATTTTTTTTATTTAACTATTTATTTATTTTTAGAATGTTATATTCACTTTAGTTGTACTAAATTTTTTAAAAAAACTTTAAGCACTTGAAAAATCGTTAAAATTAATGTTTTTTATTCACAAGAACGAAAACATTGTCCCAAGTAAATTATATTACACTTTCTAATTTTTAAGGAAGCACACGACACTTATAAAACAATTTGGTCACAAAACTTTTCGATTTGTTTAATTTATTTATTTGTCTATTTATTTATTTATTATTATGTTCACTTTATTGACAATAACGAAACACTGTCCCAATTGGATTGTAAATCAATTTCTAATTTTTAGTAAAGGACACTGCAGTGGATAATTGTTTTGTGGAACCTGGATGTGAGATATCGATCCTGATTGAATTTCACACTGAATAATTGATAAAAATACACGAACAAGAACTCCCGCAATTTTTGAGTTTTTTTTGGACAAGAACAGTTCATTTTAATTTTCAAATTGACACGAGGAGACCCGGTCTGTTCTGCATCAAGATGAAAACTGACTTTCTGGTAAGCAGACACCCAGGATGACGTTCAGAAGGAAGTGTTTTTTGTTGAAAAGTTAGTTTGACGTTGGTTTCAAGTGTTATGCTTTGCTTAGAGGCGATTCACTGGTCCTGGGCTCTCGGATCGCCCAGTCGTCTAGCGGTCTATCCGTCTAGGTCGGCTCCAGTGACCAGGCCCTTTAAATCGCATATGTTTCTTAGTTATTCTTCTTTTTAAGTACCGGGTTGTAAATCTGAGTTTTTCTTTATCGGTTCTTAAATTGACTGAATTTGGGTTACCTGCAATGTGACACATTTCCAACAACAACCGTTTGTCTAAATTACTTTCTTTCGCTAAAATTGAACGGATGATCTCTCTCTACTATGTGTTTAGTCAGCGCACTCTGTTTGTTTCGGTTCTTTAAGTGTGTCCCTACCATGTTCGTAAATTCTTGCTTTTGAATGTCTTTTTGTTTGCCCTATGTATACCGCTTTTCATTGGTTTCCCTTGGTTTGAGAATAGTTTCTTTTCTAATTTGTCCTTAGTTGGTTTTAGGACTGTCGATAAGTCCTTTTTGTTCTTAAAAGCTGTGCTAATGTTGTACGCGTTCAAAATTCCCGATATTTACTCCGATAGTCCTTCGACATAGGGAATGCTAATAAATGGCTTAGTTTCTGTGACCTGCGATACCTGCCCGCTTGCTTGTTGTGCTTTTTGCGCCAACATCCGGAGTGCATCCTAAACACATAGTAGAGAGAGATCATCCGTTCGATTGTGAAAAAACAAAAATTTTAGCGAAAGAAAGTAATTTAGACAAACGGTTGTTGTTGGAAATGTGTCACATTGCAGGTAATCCAAATTTATTCAATTTAAGAACCGATGAAGAAAAACTGTCAAAGATTTACAACCCGCTACTTAAAAAGAAGAATAACTAAGAAACATGTGCGATTTAAAGGGCCTGGTCACTCGAGCCGACCTAGACGGATAGACCGCTAGACGGCTGGGCGAGTCGAGAACCCAGGACCAGTGAATCGCCTCTAAGCAAATCATAACATTTGGAACCAACGTCGCACTAACTTTTCGACAAAAAACACTTCCTTCTTAACGTCATCCTGGGTGTCTTCTCACCAGAAAGTCAGTTTTCATCTTGATGCAGAGCAGACCGGGTCTCCTTGTGTAAATTTGAAAATTAAAACGAACTGTTCTTGTCCGGAGAAACTCAAAAATTGCGGTAGTTCGTGTTCGTGTGTTTGTGTCAATTATTCAGTGTTAACTTTAATCAGGATCGATACCTCACATCCAGGTTCCACAAAACAATTATTCAGTGAAGTGTCCTTTACTAAAAATTAGAAAGTGAATTACAATCCAATTCGGACAGTGTTTCGTTATTGTCAATAAAGTGAACATAATAATAAATAAGTAAATTAAACAAATCAAACATTTTTGTAACCAAATTGTTTTATAAGTGCAGTGTGCTTTATGAAAAATTAGAAAGTGCAATATAATTTACTTTGGACAGTGTTTTCGCTCTTGTGAATAAAAAACACTAATTTTAACGATTGTTCAAGTGCTTAAAGGTTTTTAAACAAAATTTAGTACAACTAAAGTAAATACAACATTCTAAGAATAAATAAATAGTTAAATAAAAAAATTAGACAAATCAAAAAGTCTTGTGACGAGATTGTTTAATAACTTAAGAGTCAAGTTTAGTAGTAAAGGGACGTGTGCATAATGTGATAGTGGAACCTGCCTGACTGAATAAGTCGTCGCATGTTTTTATTATTAGATTAAATTATTAATTAGTGATTCTTAATTGTATGACCATTATTACTATTTGGCACTGAAGAGGGCCCCTACTTGGGCCGAAACGTTTGTTGATCCTTAAAGTTCATTTTACAACTAAGTAGATATTAAGAAATAGACCCCATAGCCAATGAAATATTATCAACGATTTCATATAGAGAGTCAATGAAAAAATATATATGTATGTTTAAATAATAAAATAATGTTCTGTTACTTTTGAAATATTATTTAATATTTAATTGAAGACATGCGAATGACAACTCGTTAAAGACCAGTTGAATATGGCCCCTAAGTAATAGTTAAAATAACCGAATTCAGGGGCCAACTTCAATTGGTTTTTACCGAGTTGTCATTCTCATGTCTTCAATTTAGGACATGAAAAATATGAGAAAATAAATACTGACTTTCTGCGAGTACCGAGTTACCGAGTGACCTGTAAGAAGTAAGAACTAAGAATAAGAAACTGAGAAATGAAAAGAGAGTCAAAAATCAAAAAATCAGAAAATGAGAAATTGAAAATATCGGAAACTCAGGCTTAGAAGCTTGTAAAAAAAGTTTGCTCAAACAGGCAACAGAAAAAACGCAGGTAGCATCTAACAGAATTGAAGGCAGGATTAGTAAGTACAGGCGGGCTTGTATATACTGTAGCAGTATCGAGCAGGAAGCCGGAATATGCTGGACGTAGTTCATTCTGTTTGTCCCATCTCTAATTCTTATAAACAAATTTAATTAACAAAAGCAAAATTTTGACATTTCCTTGATGAAAAAAAATTTTTTAACAAATCTACTTTCAAATGCAACAAGAAAAATGTACTGCGTCATATATTTATTGCAAATTAAACTGATCCATTGTTATAAACAAATGTAATAAATAAAAGCAAAACCTAGCCATTTTTGCTTTAAATTTTTTTTAACTAAAACACTTTTAAAAACTTCAAGAATCGAAGCCCACGACACCTCGCTGTTAAAAATTAAACTCATACATTTTTATAAACAATTATAATAAATGGAAGCAAAATTTTGGCATTTATGCGTTGAAAAAAATTATTTTTTCAACTCATTTACTTTAAAATACCCCAAGAAACGTGATTAACGACTCATCGTTCTCGCAAATTGTGATCGTACAATTTTTGTAAACAATTGTAATGCATAGAAGCAAAATTGAACATGTAAACGCAGAAAAAGTTACTTTTTATCGTAATTTATTTTCAGTAGATCTTACATAAACAAACATTTACAATTATGAATTTTCCTGTTGCATGTATTAAAATCCATCATTTTTAATGTTTATGTAAGGTCTATTGAAAAGAAATTAAAAGAAAAAGTAATTTTTTTCTCCGTTTGCCTGTGCAATTCTACTTTTGTTTATTACATTTGATTACAAAAATTGTAGGATCACAATTTATGGAAACGATATGAGTCGTTGACCACGTTTCTTGAGGTATTTTTAAGTAAATGAGTTGAAAAAAGAATTTTTAAAATGCCAGAATTTTGCTTCCGTTTATTATAATTGTTTATAAAAATGGACGAGTTTAATTTTTAACAGCGATGTGTCGTTGACTACGATTCATGAAGTATTTTAAAGTGGTTTTGTTGAAAAAAGAATTTTTTTAATGCAAAAATCTCAAAGTTTTGCTTTTATTTATTACATTTGTTTAAAATAATAGATAAGTTTAATTTTCAACAACTATGTGACGCAGTTTATGATTCTTGTTGCATTTGAAAGTAGATTAGTTAGAAATTTAAAATTAGTTAAAAAAATATTTTTTTCAACAAGGAAATGCCAAAATTTTGCTTGTGTAAATTAAGTTTGTTTGTAAAAATGCATGTTCCAAATTTATTTAAAAAAAATAAAAATCGTTTATAATAATAATAATTTTTAATTCTTTATAACTTTTTGCACTTTGCATTCACATTTATGAAGATTTGTATAAGTTTTTGCAATAGAAAAAATTCGTTCTACCGTAAAACCGTAACCCATAAATTTATTTACTTAATTTGTTTATAAAAATGAAACCGATTGTTTTGCAAATTATTTTTGTTCCATGGGTATCCCAGCATTGTTTTAAAACAATTTATGCTGTATTGCATACGTTTTTAGGAACAGAAAAAAATATTTTCTACAAAATCACGGCTTCTGTCACACTTTGTGATAAACAAATAAATATAAACATACACAAAACGAGAAAAGCGGCTTTGCAGTTCCCTTAGAAATTTAATTTACTTCAATTTAAAAAAAAAGACTTTCAAATATGATTAAAATTAAAGGCTGTACACTTTTTTGAACAGTAAATTCCAGATTGGGACCCCTGTACGGCGCCAGAAAGAAAGTCCCTTACCAGTGCCGTCAACGAAATTCCTTGTCGGCTGGTTTTTGTCGGCAAGGAAACCATTGCCGGCAGTTTTCCGGCAGCGATAATTTGTTTTAAATGATTTCCAATATTCAAATATGTCACAACGAGACACGACATTCGACATTAGAGACCCCACACACAGTGGAATAGATTCCATTGCTAGGTGGAAAAAAATAAATTTTTTATTTGTAATGACGTTTAGTTGTACATATTTTTGAAATCATTAATATTCAGAGAGTTCGAAGCCATACATGATATTAGGTTCGTGTATTCGTTAACCAGTGAAACAAATGTTTGTAAATCGAGAAAAAGTTTCAATGAACATAATTATTTTTATATTGTTTTTATATTTACTGTTACTTTTTAAGTGTGAATTGGAAACTAACTTTTTAACAAGTTAAACTAGGTGTATGATTTTTAAAACAGGTATGTAAAAAAACTCCTATGAACTCATGTGCTATTTCAAAAAGTATTTGATAGATAATTCCTTCATTTTGACATTTTGTGAAAAATTAGTTGCCCTAATGTGCCCTCTTGCTAGTAATATTAATTTTTACACGTCTTGGTTAGATTCCAAATATAAAGTATTCTTTATTTAAAATTCACGAAAACCTTTTAAAGAGTGACCGTAAAAAAAGGGGGTTTTTAGCCCCCTTTGCGAGCCACGATTTTGGAACTGAATTGCATGGCAAACAATATCTTATGATGAGATATTAATTACAGAAAATTTTCAACTTGAGGTGACAGTTGGTTTCAGAGATATGGGGGGTCAATGGTCATTAACTAATTAGCCTATGTACTTCAAAGTATGACTTTTATGCCACTTTTATAACTCAAAATCACCTATCCTAGAGTTTTGTGGGTCGCTGATAATAAATCTTGAATCAGAGTTTCAAAATTCAAAATCGCTAATCCAATATGGCTGTCCACATCTTTAAAAAATATTTGATTATCACAGAACCCAGTGGGTGGCTTAAGATTTCCTAATCTGGGATTTTTTGAGTTTTTGAAAACGAATCTGAAGTCAGGTTTTCCAAATTCAAAATGGCTGATTCAATATGGCGGACCGCATCTAAAAAATATTTTAATTATCATTCGGTACCCATTTGGGTGGCTCAATTTGACATATTCTGTGGTTTTTTGGGTCACTGAAAACAAATCTGAAGTCAGATTTTCAAAATTCAAAATGGCGGATCCAATATGGCGGCTCAAAATGTTTAAAATAGTTTTATTTTTATAAAAATTGGTATCTTGCGGTTTTTGGGGTTGCTGAATTCAAATCTGATAACAGAATTTCAAAATTCAAAATTGCGGATCAAAATGCAAAATTCCAAAAAATTCTTGGATTTGTATGAAACTTAGTATCTTAAAGTTTCTAAAGGCGCTCAATCTGAATCTGAACTTGGATTTTCAAAATTCCAAATGACGGATCTAATATGTCGGATAAAAATTTATGTATTGTTGGGTTTTTATAAAAATGGGTATCTGAAGTTTTTTGGAGGCGCTGAATTCAAATCTAATAACAGATTTTCAAAATTCAAAATGACGGATCCAATATGGCGAACCAAAATTCAAAATCCTAAAAAATGCTTGAATATGCATGTAACTTAGAATCTCAGGGTTTTTGAAGTGGCTGATCAAAATTCAAAATGGCGGATCCAATATGGCGACTCAAAAATTCAAAAATGGTTGGATTTTTATAGAAATTGATACTTTATGGTTTTTGGGATCGCTGAATCCACATCTGATAACATAAGTTCAAAACTTAAAATGGCTGATCCAATATGGCGAATCAAAATGGAAAATTCCAAAAAATGCTTGGATTTGTATCAGACATAGCATTATAAGGTTTCTGTGGTGGTTAAATCTGAATTTGTTGCAGATTTTTAAAATGCAAAATGACGAATCCAATGTGGTGGATCAAAAATTTAAAAATGATTGAATTTTTATAAATAAATGGGTATCTTAAAGTTTTTGGAGTCGCTGAATTCAGATCTAAGAAAACTTTAAAATACCTGTTTTATAAAAATATAACCATTTTTCAATTTTGCGTACGCGATCCGCCATTTTGAATTTTGAAAATCTGTTATCAGATTTGGATTCAGCGCCTCCAAAAACATTAAGATACCTATTTTTATAAAAACCCAACCATTCTTAAATTTTTTAGTCGCCATTTTGAATTTTGAAATTCAGAGGTCAGATTCGGATTCAGCGACCTCAAAAACCTGAAGATACTAAGTTTCGTCCAAATCCAAGCATTTTTTGGAGTTTTGCATTTTGGTCCGCCATATTGAATCAGCTATTTTGAATTTTGGAAATCTAACTTCAGATTCATTTTCAGTGACTTAGAAAACCCCAGAGTAGGAAAACTTGAACCACCAAACTGGGTTCCGTGATAATCAAAATATTATTTTAAGATGTGGTCCGTCATATTGGATCAGCAATTTTGAATTTTGAAACTCTGATTTCAGATTCGGTATCAGCGATCGCAAAAACCCTAGGGTAAGTCATTTTGAATTATAAAAGTGGCATAAAAATCGTGCTTTGAAGCACATTGGCTAATTCGTTAATGACTTTTGACCCCCCATATACCAACCAACTGTCACCTCAAGTTAGAAATTTTATGTGGGGCTTCCAAAAGGAGCTATTTTTGCGGTCACTCTTGCTTACTTGGATATAAACTAGCTGTAAATTTGATTTCGTGTGTTTTCCCGCAGTTTATATTTTTTGGTACTCATATCATGAGCACTTTGCTTCCTCGTTATGACGAAATAGCAAATAGATTATTTGCTTCCTCATAGAGAAAGCATTAATTATTTTAATAAAATTGTAAATCTTAATTTTTTTCCAATATTGTAAATGATTAAAATTTTCTAAATTTTCTATAAAATGTATTATTATAGGTCAATCGATTCGTTCTAAAACAAGGAATTCTTTCTTTTTATGGTTACCAATACAAAGCTTCGGTTAAAAAACTGCAATTATAAATAATAATTTTTTTCCTCATAAATTTAAATTGTAACATTTAGATTCTTATGAAAAATTGATAAGTAGTAGAAAGTACATATATAGGATAGATAGGTTAAGTAAATATACATAGTGTATTATGCGGAACGTCTAAATTAAAATTTAGAAAGGAAATGTACATTCTTTACAATGTATCACTGCATATTCTATGGTAAATAAATGGATTATTATGACGAAAACAAAAAAATAAAAATAAATAAATAATAAAATATCAATATTTTTGCGAAGACAGAAAGTGTTCAGTTTTAATATAAAAACAGTGCTTTCATTTTAGTCTTAAATATTGTTTTAGTCGTCTTTTTGTTAAATAATACCCAATAAACATGTTTGTGCTGTAAAAATATTTTTTCAGAACTCAATCATAAAAATGGCGCCTTTTTATACCTCCATAGACAAACGCAAAAGTACGCGTTTTGAGCGGTGTCTGCCAGTGTGTTCGATAAGTTACAAATGAGGACTCAGTAAGCACGGTGTGATGTCAGAGTTCAAAAAAGAGCTTGATTTGTGTGATTTTGGTAATGCTTGAGGCAGAGTGAGTTTGACAAAGATAGAAAGAGAAATTCAGAGCGGATTGGTGAGTCGATGTTTGTGAGTGTAGCGTGCTCCTATCGCCACCTATATTAAATGCATGTTACCAAAATATTTCTTTCTCTCTCTTACTCACACATCATACTTTGTTGTCTCATTCACGCTCGTTAGACCAAAAATAGTCCAGAGTCCAGATTTATTGTCACTCGTCATTTATTGCACAGTCTAGATTTATTGTTCAGAAATGACAAGTGGCGATGAATTGAAATGCACACCGTCGGAAACGCGTACAAAAGCAGAAGAAATCTGTAATGATTTGTTACCGAAGCAATCTTAAGATGTATACGAGAAAGCATATCATAAGTTCGTGGAATGGAAAACGGCAAATAAAGAGCTATCACCTCGGCAAACTGCTTAAAAGTATATTTTAAGAAACTCATGGAGAAGTACAAACCATCTACCATATGGTCTTCCTACTCGAAACTAAAAAGTACTATCCAAATTCATGAAAAAGTCTCAGTCGGAAATTACAAAGAATTGACTGCGCTCCTTAGTCAAAACTCACGTGGATATGAAGGCGAAAAAGCCAAAGTTTTCACTTCTGAACAGATCAACACGTTCTTGCAAACTGCCCCGGATAAAACTTATCTAGCAATGAAGGTAAAAGACAAGTACACAATATGTTTTTAAAATATTAATAAACATGAATTAGAAAAAATAATATACAAATAACAAAAAATAACATACAAATAACAAAAAATAACCTCTTTTCTCCTTTATTTTATTTTGTTTATTTGATTGGGGATATTTAAGAGTGTGTTGTCCAGATTTGATTGTTAGATTCTTGTTTTTTAAGAGAGAAAAACAGATTTATTGGTTATCAGGTTGTTTTCATCTTCGGTCTCACTGACTGTTGTCGCAAGATGGAAATATACTCGGTTAAAGTAAATCATGTAAAAAGGCAACAAGAGCTCTTCGAGGTCATTGTCCCGGATACAAAAAACGAAATACTGAGGAGATTCGTCATCGATCCAGAATTCGTACCGATCATTGAAAAATACCAAGCCCTCCGTCTTCGAAAAACAGAGAGACAACTTTTTCCTACAGTGTCATAATGAAAAATGCTCTGTTTAAGTTATCGGCATAAACACAATCGGCAGCATGCCTAAAAAAATCACAACATTTTTGAACTTCGATAATCCAGAGGAATATACAGGACATTCATTCAGGACGTCAGCTACGGTGTTACAACAATGGATTTGCAGCGTCACGGACGCTGGAAGTCGGTAGCAGTCGCCCAAAGCTACGTCGAAGAATCGACTGAATACAGAAAGACAACCGCAAAAAGAATTTCTAAAGGAATAGCATGTTCTGAAATTGACAAGTCGTCTAGTGCGATATTGCTCCTCAAAAAAAAAGTTAAAATTACCAAATCTCAAAGTATTACGTCGTTTGAGCGCTACTCGCCAGAACGAATGATTGTTTTAAATAATTGCAGCAATGTGACGATTCATTATAATAAGCAAAATAAAATGTGCTTCAATATTGCTATTTCCAAAGATAATTCCAAAAATAAAAAAAATGTACAAAAAAACAACTGTATAATTGAAATAAAAATAATAATTTATTATTTTATTACAAATTCCTGATATTGTATTCTATAAGTAATCTAATATACATCTTTTATGTTAAAATTTAATAAATATGGCTTTATATATTTAAAAATAAATGTTAAAATTATAAAATCGTATATTACATTTTCTTGTCAAATTGTTCTTGGAACACCCGCGTTAAAAATGCAAGTTTTTGCGCCCGTTTTGCGTGACAAAAATGGCTGATTTGTGCCTCATGACGTCAGTTCGTTTTTACAGGGGCAAAAGTATTTTTACGCCGATGACGCCAGAGTAAAAGTTCATTGCGGAAAATAAACACGTGAGAACAGCATTATTTGTTTATCGCAATCATTTTTCGTCTCCTCACCTGGAAAAAATACATTTGAGTGCTTTTGAATTGTTTTATTTTCATTTTGGGGGGCCTCGCCCCCCGAACCCTCCACGGGGGCTCCGCCCCCTGAACACCCCCGCTGAAGGATGGAAGTCGTTACGGTCCAAGCGAGTACTTTTACACTCATATAGTTTCACTCGCTTTTCACGTAATTTATGTTTTTATCCTGAAAAGTATCGTGCGTAACTCCTGTGAACGCTTTTTGAAACTCACGCCATGTTTTTGTAACTCGTTTCGAACAAGCCGTCAGTTCACACTTGTCACGCAATGTACTATTTTCCACCTAGCAATGATACCTGTCCCACTGTGCCTCACCGCTTTTTGTGTTACCCCCCTGATACTGAAATAATGTAAAAAAAATATAACTGCAGTAAAAACACCAAATTTAAAAAATTCATACGTACATGAATTCCGACCAGATGAAGAGACTCACCCCCTTTCGTGCTACCCCTTGATATTCAAATAAAGGGAAAAAACATATAACTGCAGTAAAAAAGTTCAAATTTTAAAAATCTACATGTACTTGAATTCCCAGTAAACAAAGAGACCCTCACTCACTTTTGTGTTACTCCCCTGATACTGAAATAATGTAAAAAATATTGTAATAAATTAAAATTCTGTAAAAAAAGATCCTCACTCGCTTCGCTGGGAATCGAACCTAGGTCTCCCGATTGCCGGTCGGTTACTCTGACCACTAAGCTACTAGAGAGATTGAGAATTATTTTTTTTTTCACAGTATAGGGTAAGAGTACCAGTTGTTGGCAACTTAAGAGGAAATTTAGACTTTAGAAATTAAATCAAATATAAAATCTCAGATAATAAAATAGTATTGGTGATATATATGGTCCAAAATTCGTCATGTGTACCCGTCTAAAAATTTGTCTCAGATTTTCTTGAAAGTCGGCAAAATTATTATCCTAATGAACCTCTTTTAATTCCCCCAAGAGAACGTCTCTAGTACGACGGGTTGAAAGAATACAGGGGTTCGAATTTTCGACTTTTTACCACGCACGCTGATACTCAATTAACCATAACTTCTATAAAAGTTATCCAAATTAACATTTTTATGGGGGTTTGGAAACATTTTTTCATCAGTTTACGCTGAAGGTAATGATTTTGGATTAACAAGATTATTTAAGCTTCATTTTTCAATTTTAAACATATTTTGGAGTTTTTCTCCAAGTGCGGCCGCTAATTTTTTCCCTGAAGTTATGTTTTAAAAAAAGATTGACTTTTTCTCTTTAAAATGAGTCATGGTAGAAAATGGGGCGGAAGAAATTGGTGGAGATATATAACCTATCTTGCGCGCGGCTTATGCGTCGCAATACAGCTAGGCGTGACGATCGCGACGAACCATCCATTGGGAACTTCTTTAAATATTTTTGATCATTTATTTGTAAAACTGTTATTTTTGGCTTGTATGAAATTTAAAATTAAATTAAATTTAGAATTCGGGGTAATTTTTTGTATGAATCCCCTCGCCTCTCACATCAACAATTGAGTCAAGTAATTTGCTTATTACACTACATGTGCACTTCTCTTTCTTCTTTGCCTCACAGTTTTTTTCGGGAAAACATACTGAAGATGATGAATATTTTCTCAACATCAAAGTTAATTCAGCGGAGGGAACGAAAGAGTGGTATTTTTCTGTTCCAGGCATAGTGTTTGCTGATGCGAATCTACTTTTAAGTTCTTCAGCAGTGATAGCATGATTTTCTTTGGGACTAAAGAATGAAGTTTCAACTAAATTTTTCTTCGCCCAATGATACAGAGCACCAGCAGTCAAAATCAGATCTTTAGATGACGCCTGTAGGCTAGCACGCGCTACGAGTCTTTTTAAATTTCTCCCAATACCATCACAAGGGCCTTTTCCATGCGTTGTTGCGTAGAAGTGCCACTCGGCTGGAATACCAAAATCCATTTCGTGGTGGAGCAAATTGAAGTTATGCTTATTCTTGAAGAGCTGGGCTGTTCCATCTGTAAAATAAATCATTTTTTGGATTCAAAATTCTCTTTCAAATAGTTTGTAACAATTTTTTGAAATTCGTACACAGCATTTGTGTCATGACTCAAACAATCTGATAATATAGCAAGACTGCGGTGCTTTAGATTTTTGTCCTCCTTATAATAAATTACCATAGTAAAAATGGTAGCTTGATCGTTGTTCCAGTGAAATGACAGCTACATTCTGGACTACAAAGGCATAGTTTTCAGCGAAATCATAAAGGATAAGAAATTCTTCTTTCAATGTGTTCTTAAGGTTTTTGAAAACAGATGATTGTTGTTTGACTGTAAAAGAGTGACATTTGAGCTTAAACAAGCATTCGCAAAGCTGTTCCGCAAAATCTTATGCGTCGGTTATTTCCGTGCACAACGTCAGTGCACGGAACTGCGAGAACTGATGTTAAAAAATTCTTAAGTGTGCTTGTTCTAGGACACGCTGTGCATTCATTCAGGTAGCATTTTGAAGTCAGAATGCTACACATAATCTTGTTGATAGCATCATGATAAGTCTTAATGGGGAAAAATTTTCGCATGTTGGTTCTTTTAAGTCTACAGCATCTAGCATTAGATTGACGTTTTCGTGATGGACATAAACACAAACAGTTTGCGTACCACTGGCTCCAGCGAGGAGTCTAAGCTGGGTCTAAGCTGAGAGAATTTTGGAAAGCTAATTTTTACTGTAGGATTCTAAGTCTCAAAATTTGCATGTAATTCAGAAAGATTGCACGGAATTAATTTTTTTTTAACGTGTACGCGGGAGCTCATCATCAAGGTAAAATGCTCTGACCAAATTTTCAATTTCGGTGTCTAAAGTTTTACCTGTTTTTAAATTAGGAGAAGTTAAAATTCCATTCTCAGCTACCAATTTCTTAGCTTTTCTAGTTTGACGTTCAAAAGCGCCAATTTCTTTAGCCAATCTTCTGCGGTGCCAAGATTTCGGGGCAAGAGTTAAAAGTAACACTCTTTCCGAATTACTTGCAGATTTTTGAAATTTTTCTTTTATCTGACCAAGAACTTCCATTCCGGCGTAATGATTTTCATCAGCACAATCTGTTTTCGATCCTTCGAATTTGGATGTTGAACGATCGGAAAACATCTCGCCATTTATAAGATCATCTATTACAGACAATCAGTCATCAGCCGTTGCATTTTCATCATTCATTGAATTGTTATTTACTGCGAAAAATCTGTCATCTTCCATTAAAATATCATTCTGGAGAATAGGTGGTGCGTTGTCGTTGATCACTGGAGCATCTTCAATTATTGGATCAGTTTGAGAATATAAAGGGAATAACAATGCAAATTAAGACACTTTTCTTCTGCAATTTACACAGAGTTTCGCATCGACTGGTATACTGTGATACCTTTTTTTTTGCAGAGTTGCAGAAATTGTTCTTAAATTGCACGAATCACGCTTGGGATTATTCTTCGAAAAAGAAGTCGCCGTAACAACGGCGACCCAAGCCGGTTCTTCTTGGCATGATTAAAAATTAAGGAAAAAAAAAGCTAAGTTGCAGCACTGAGTAAGAAAGTGAATCCAACCACTGAAGGTGGGGAAGTGTTCGAAATATAGTAAGCCGTATCCGTATAAAAAATTAATGATTTTGGTTACTACTATTTCAAGTATTCAAGTAATATTATTTTTATTTTAAATAATAAGGAAAATGAATGAGAATAAATAATAACAATAAATACGGGAAAGTACAAACCTGCAGTATAATATCGTCGAAATAAGCCGAAGCTAAATTCCATAAAAGCAATTTCTGACCAGAAATAACTGGCACTTATATTACCTGACCATGACTTTTGTTGCGAGAAAGACATCCAAGACATCCATTTAGTAGTCAAATGTGTACTAATTTTTTCGGCGGGTTTTTTCAAATTCCTTCTAAAGTCTTAAAAATGAAGTATTGACATAAAAGTGGATTTTACTTCTTCAGTAAATAATTAAAATTATTATTCGTAAAATAATTTATAACCACAATAATTATTTCGTTAAGAAATGCAGGCTGTAGTCGATTATAAACCGTAATTCTGAATTTGAAGCGTGGGCGCTCGCGACGCAGAAGCCGTGCGCAAGAAGTGTTATATATCTCTACCAATTTCTTTCGATCCATTTTCGAACATGACTCATTTTAAAGAGAAAGGTCAAGCTTTTTTTTAAACATAATTTTGGAAAAAAAAATTAGCGGCCGCACTTGGAGAAAAACTCAAAAATATGTTGAAAATTAAAAAATGAAGCTTAAATAATTTTGTTAATCCAAAACCATTACCTTCAGCGTAAAGCTGATCAAAAAATGTTTCCAAAAGCCCCATAAAAAAGTTAATTTGGATAACTTTTGTAGAAGTTATGGTTAATTGAGTGCCAGCGTGGGTGGTAAAAAGTCAAAAATTCGAACCCCTGTATTCTGACAACCCATCGTACTAGAGACGTTCTCTTCAGGGAATTAAAAGAGGTCCACTAGGACCACAATTTAGTAGATTAATCAGAAGAAAATCGGAGACAACAAGTTTTTAGGCGGGTACACTTGACGAATTTTGCCCCATATCCTCAAAATTTCTAATAAAGAGTACAATGAAATGTTCAGTTTTTATGAAAAATTGGATCAAATGTGCAAAATTAGTTACAAATAAGTTTGTAGACGCAAAATTCTAGTCCTTGGCACTGTAAACACCGGTGCTTGACACTCCCTCCGGCGCCAGACGTTGGTACTCTGACATAACTTCTAAATTTTCTGATTTTTTTTCTAAACTAATTAAAAACTATTATGCCTGAGAAAAATTGTAAAAAATACACAAATTCAAAACAGCATACCTGTATTTTCTATTTCTGAGTATATTTTTGGCGACAATTTCTATAATGTAGTTCATTTTTTTTTCTTCAATAAATGCTGAAATACCCATAACTAGGCTATATCATAAATTACAGTTCCATCGTTTAATATAATTATAAAGCAATTCATTTAACATTATTTTTGGCTAAAAATAGATTCATGTGATTTATATCATTCAGAATAATAAATACTGTTCTGACTTATTTTATGTATGACTTCGGTTTTTATAAAGATCAGATTAATTCGTTCGTGTAAATGTAAAAACGTCAATTTGAAAATCACTCACTTTATTTTGGTCGTTTCTGTGCTTCTAACTCATTCTTTCATTTGAAATTCCAACATAAACATTGTAAACATAACGACATTATCTCACTTTTTTGTATCGAAATAGGGGTGCCAACGACTAGAGACGATACATTTTATATAAAATTCCATTGGCACTCCTCTCAAAATTAATAAATAAAATATTAACAAGTCCTAATTCTTACTTTTATTAAACTTTCGATATTTCTTTATAATATCCACAGGAAATTTTGTTTCCGCAAAATTAAGCATGTCGAAAGTAAGATAACTTTCTTCATCATGTACAAAAGCAACAAATTCTGAATTGTTTTTCACGAGATCGGTGAAAATTAATTTGGATAGAGCTAATTGCAATAGTGTGTGGGCACGGACCCGGTCATATAGCCATTCCATCCCGTAAAATCTTTATTATTATATTTTAAATACATCCACAGGGTATTTAATTTAGGTGTTACAGTAGGTTTTAAATTGGGCAGTTCTTCTGGTATTTTAACACAAAGTTTTTGTCATCCGTCACCAGTAGAAGCAGCGTGAGGAATATTACCTTTCTGACATTCTTCAAACGTTTGATTGCTTCTCTAGGCTGCATACCATTTCCCGGAGACACAATTTCAATAGATCCCAAATTATGGAAGGTTCCTCTTACGTCAAGTGCGTTGACATTGAAGTTGCGTCTTTACTAGCAGGGCTCGCCGCTCACGTTGTACGAAGCACAAAAACCCAAGGCATGGCATGCATCTATTCTTCTTCTTGAACTGCTGATATAATCGCATGGGCTATAGAAGTGCACTTTGTCTCATAAAAAATTAGGTTCTCTGGTTTACTTTTCTTATCTTTTAAAAATTATTTCGGACAGGAAAAGACGCAATAACTTTGGGATGGATGTCTCAATGTTGTCAAATAGTGCGTCACTAGGTGGGTAAGTATCATTACAGCAAACTTGTGTTCGAATATGCTTTCACAGAATCTCACCAGCAACCTTCAAAATCCGATATTCTTTCTCAACTTCATTATCCAATCTTTCATTGTAACAGGTTTCCGATAAGATTTCACAATGCTTTTTTTTAAAAATATATTATTGTATTTGAACCAAATTCACTTGAAAGTACCACCTTGTCTTTATAGTGTGACATTAGTCTCACTTTAATAGTTTTATCATCAGGAATGAGTTCCGTTGTTAAAGCATTCTTTAGTTTTTGCAAAGAAAATTGGTAGTCATAATTTTGCTCGATATACTCGTATATTACTTCAATAGTTGCGTTCACTTGCAGAACTTAAGGATGAACCTTCTTTTCTTCCTCAAAAACTTTCAAAGAATGTCGCAAAGAATCGTAACAATCACCATGATATTTCGCCTCTAGTGTCACTAAATCCATGAGAGCAGAAATTCTTTTATGAATTTCTCTGCTTAAATCACTTTTTTCCCCGTTACTAAACCCAACATGCTTTCCTTACAATGTGGGGTTATTACATAATGAATTTTTCTGCGGGCCGCTTTCGTTTTCTTCTTTTCTTTGCAGCATCAGCTTCTTCGCCACAAGAAGTTTTTTCTTCGTTGGAGAGAACGTAGAATCGTTCGTCACCCGACTTAGAAGTGAATCGATACATTTTTTGTTAATATATTTTTGCTGGCATGTTATGTGAGCATAAACAAATTCTGAAGCATTTAAACGTTGTAATAATCCATCCTGTTTTTTAGCAGAAGCATCTCTTAAATTAGGCAATCCCTTTGTTACTTTTTTAATCGGTCCTAAGATGGAACTAGATTTAAGCTTCCAATTTAAGATCCCAATACTTCACATAACAAGCAATTATCTTCTTCATTATTGTCAGAATTATTGCCACTCATCCATTTTAATCTAAAATCATAAATGTGCACATTGAATGAAACACTAGGTAAATATCAATTAATACATAACTACTGCGTGCTTATTAAAAAATATTTACTTTTTGGACTTTCAAAAGAAGTTACTTGTTAAGAAATAAATCATCACAAAGGCACAGCTTTTTCGTTCAACACGCTCTAGCCATGATAGTCGAGCAATATGGGTGCCACGGCTGGAACATGTTGATCGAAAAAGCTGTCCCCAACGGTTCTGCATTACTTTAATTCAATTTGCAGTATACTAGCTTTAAAGTATAAAGTTCAAGCTTTCATTTAAGTTCATGTGTAAGATTCTAGTATGTCTCATTAATATTATATGGGCTTCCTAAAAGTGCCAAAACCGCGTTTTTTTACCTTTTGACCCCATTTTTCAAAAAACCTCGACGTGCTAGAGTATTTTTGTCAACGGATTCGTAATCTACGAGAAAAATCCTATAAGAATTACCTAGAGTTCTTTAAAAAGACAAAAATCATGTCGGACAGTGTTGTTAATTGTTAAAATAATAACCTTTATGAGGAAGCACAGTGTTCATGAAATGAACACAATTAAGATACACCCCCAACATGGAAACACCCAAACTAGTAACTACCAAGCAGCGGTTATATATATATATATATATATAAATAATGAATAATAAATTAAGACGACTTTTTTCAAACTTTTAGGATATATTTGTACACATTTTAAATAGAAAAAAAGTCATTCAGAGTTAAAAATTGTTGATTTAGGTAGAGCCCTACGGACATCTCGACGAGTCCAAACGACAAGGTTCTAACTCGCGGAGTGCAATTAGAAAGGTGCCGTAAAGTTGAGGGCGCTGGTGTTCCTAATACAATTTACATGCGATTTTGATGCTTCGAGAGTTTGCCACCCGAGTTAGATCCTTTCAATTTGCACTCCGGGAGTTAGAACCTTGTCGTTTGGACATGTCGATCTCGCGACCACCTCGTTCTCGGAATGGTGAATTTGTGTACAGTCTAGCGCCTTCAATTTTTTTCTAAATTAACAGTATATTATGTGACAAGGGAGCAAAGTTGTTCTCTCCTAACCAGTGTGAAGTTTGCTGCACGAGCTAGGAAAGACCATTGCTCCCACTTTACACACGATATTTTTCTTCCAAATACACGAATGCTCTAACTTTACTCCTTAGAGAAAGGCAGCAAAGCACTTGTCTCTCGTTCCCTTGGGAGTAAAGTACTTTACTCCCTTTCCCTAGGAAGTAAAGTTCTCCGATCGGGCTCAGAGTTATAAAAAGTTTAGTCCTATTGTATGGCACTTCAAAAAAAAAAAAAAGATTGATCAGTTTGGTCAAAAACTCGCCGATGTAAAGGGTCCCAAAAATACTTTGCGCAAAGATTCTCTATTTCGGACATAAATATCTTTTTATGTATGGCATATAAAAATTCTGACCCCAGCGTTTTCGATAGATTTTTTCCCAATCTTTTGAATGAAACAAAAAAAATTTTAATAAAAAATTTAGCCATCATTTTTCAAAATCAAAAATATTTTTTATTTTTTTTTTAAGTTCAACCATTTTTTTTTGTTCACACTAAAAATAAAGCTTGAGATGTTTACTTTAAGATCCTTGAATAGCAAAATGTCGTTTTTTGTTCTTTTCGAAAAATGGAATTTTAACACTCGGTTGTCACTAGGGGTCTAGTGGACCCCAACCTCAACATTGGTGATGAATATCTTTAAGGGGCAGCTAACCCCATCATCTACCATAAGATTGAAGACCTATCTATGACGCCAGTCTATTACGAGGTCGAGTGAAGCATCAGTTTGAATTCGGCAAACTTATTTTTATTGCTGAATACAAAAATTTCCTATCAGGAGGCTCAGTCTTTAAATAAAAGGCACCGAGCAGGGTATACTATACTCCAACAATGTCAAATGCATGGGGAAAAGGGCCAGAAAACTTTTGCTCAATCTGTCGCGTGCTCCTTCTACCATAATTCCCGAGCGATATATTTGACCGAATCATTTTCTGAAAGTACTAAGAGAACGTAGAAGATTCAAGCTTTCCGCTGATATTAATCTGAATCTAATCATTTCCATTGTTGACAGTTTAGGGTGATTCGAAACCTTAATTTCCACTGAAGATTTCTAGTTTCCAGTTTCATCAGTCGGAGTTAAGAGTTGCTGTGTCTCTTATTCTCTCACT
>JBAGKK010235373.1:0-21542 GCA_037177015.1 Euceroptres primus | reverse complement strand
GTTAACACTGAGTCCCTTTTCTCATAATTATTCCATTGTTTTTAGAAGGAACGGAAGGTGCACAGTAAAAACGAATGTTAAAAATTATTACACCTTAAAATTAAATTAACTTAAATTCAGAAAAATTTGTCTGATTTTAAGGAAATCGTTCTGAATTAATTCTAGACCGAATCCATTTCAAATCAGCCAGGTTCTACACTTGAAGTCGCAGAATCTCTCGGGGACAAAATATATTGTTTTTTAAAGGAAATTATGTTATGTACATTATAAAACCAAAGAAATCAAAATCTACGATGCAAAATTTAATTTAATCAAGTCTGACGTATTCGCCAGTGTTTAGATTTATATTTTATCTCAGCAAAAGTAACTTTATTGCCAAATAACAGAAAAATATTGTATTTTTGCAATAGGTAAAAAATGACCGTTTTTCAACATTTTCAAAGGCATTATTTAAACTGAAAAAATTATTTTTTTAAATTAAAACTTACCTTTAAAGATTCCTTTTTATACATTTTATCCAAAATTTAATCTCCTTACCCTCAAATATGCAAATTTTCACTTCAAAGTTCGACACTTTGGAGGTTTTTCTTATTTTCAGAGATGAATATTTCTTCGGCAGAAAAATTTTAAAATGTAGGATTTACACGTTATTTAAATCAGTTCTTGATCTAATCACCCTGAAGATTTCGCGTTAGACCCGAACTTTTTTTCTAAAAATAACGACTTTGAAAATAGTTAAGAAAATCGCTATTTTGATTTTTAGTTCCAACTAAATTGAAGTTGGCTTTCTTGATATGACAGCGTTAAATTTGAATTCTAAAACATTTGGTTAATTTTATTTTCTTTGCAAAAAATTTAATTAATTACAAATTTAATTACTTAAACCTTTATTAACCTTTTATACTTTTATGATTAAAACGTTTATAATGCTTTAAATAATTAAATTTGTGATTAAAAAACTTTTTTGCAAAGAAAATAGAATTAACCAAATATTTTAGAATTCAAATTTAACGCGTCGAATTGAATTGAACTTCAACTTAGTTGGAACTATACCTCAAAATAGTGATTTCCTTAACTATTTTTAAAGCCGTTATTTTTGGAGAAAAAAGTGCGGGATCAACACGAAATTTACAGGGTGATTAGATCAAGAACTGATTTAAATACACGGGAGCCCCGGTTTATTGCGGATTTCGGGGGTTGCCTGAATGGCCTTCGCGTAAACCGAGGGTCTCTCAAGCGTAAACAAGTCAGGGCCGTATGAACTATTTCTGTTTGATTTTTGTTGCGAGTGAAAAATATTTTTTAAATATAAGTTTAATTTAACGTTTACTTTAATATGAAGTTTTATTTAGTTATTATTTATTAATTATTATATATAACGCATAACCAAAACACTGAAAATGAACTAAAGCGAACTGACGAAATTATCCACTTAGGGTACTGCCCGCTTTGTGGCTACGGTACCGGGGGTAAATAAAGCGGGAGAGCAGTGTAATCTCTCTTTTTACATTATATGATCTCTAAAATGCTTTGTCAAGCACCCTATTAATTGAAATGACAATTAAAATTGAAAACAAATTAAGTAGTGAACCACCAGTCATGGTTCACTACTTAATTTTAAAAAAGGTCGAGACTAAACATACAACAAAAACAAATATTAGAATTTCAAAGATTTAGTCAAAGAAATCTTTAAAAAATAAATTCTTCCATCTTTAAAAACATTTTCATCCACAATTTATATATTTTTAAAAAGTTTTTTAAATTTCTGTGGAAATATTGTTTTTTTTCCTAAAAAATATGCTTTTTTCAGCTATATTAATTTTGAATTTTCGTACTCTTTTACGTTAGATTAAATTATCAAAAATACTTTGAACGTTTGGAAAAAAATTCAACTTTTTGACAATGACCTATATGAATTTAATTTCTCTGAATTACCTGTTTTTGCGAGAAGCAAAAGAAGGGTTGTTAGGCAGAATATTCCAGCCACCGTGGTACTCGGAATATCTGGAAATGTTTTCATGTTCTCGTTCTAATCCAATATCCGAGATTTCGAAATATCGGATTTTCGATATCACCCTGCGAATTCTACCGGCAAACGAGACTTATTTTTTCAGCAACCTTCTCGCACGTACTGGCGGTAGGAACATATTCCCTGTTAAAACGAGGAAATGTGTCTCATAAACCAACACCAACTGTCAATGATAAATTTCCCTACAAATTAATCAATTATAACTTCATCGGTATTAAATTTCGCTGACTAACTCTTAAAATTGAAATGTCCTTGCTAGTATTCTGGAACATGACAATATTCTTGGCAATTAACTCTTGTAAATATGTCCCATTTATCAACACCATCTGTGAATGATGAATATCCTGAAAATTTGTGATTTAACTCCACAAGAGTACATATTCTCAATTTTATTCAGGTTGTTTTCCAAATGTTTTGATTCAGTGCCAGAAAGAACCTTTATTAGATTTTGTTTTCTTTTTTTGTTTTTTTTTTAATAAAACCTTTTTATTGTTAAAAATAAAACAATATATATTTGCTTTATAGAGTCGTGAGCGAATAAACGTGATTTATGATCAGAAACAATTAAATTGCTTTATGATTTCGTTCTACCAATATCATTTGAAATTCGCTTTAATGACAAGCGATTGGATAATGATAAAACAGTAAAGATAAATTATCTTCATTTCATTTTGAAACTAGTTATCGATTTCATTTTATAAATGTTTGAATAATCCTCAAGCATTTCTACTTTTATTTACCCTCACTGAAATGTAATTACCAATACGCCTGGAAAATTAATGGCAACTTTTGTAAATATTTATTTTGATAATTGAAAAACTAAATGGTTTGGTTTTTGTTTGGACAGAAGTGCCTAATTCTCACAACTTTCAGGATGAGTAATATTTTTCTTTAAAAAAAATCTTTTTGCAAAAAAATAAATAAATTGAAAAAAGTGGAATTGCTTTTATCTAACTTTTATAGAGATAGAAACCTGATCGTTGTTTTCAAGTCATTCGTCCGGTAAAAAGTCAATGCATTGTGAAGTCTTCTATGAAAGTTTAAATAGCAATGAATGTAAACGAGATTTTCTGATAGGAGGAAGCAGTCGGTTGATACATAAAATATTAATGAAAAATAAAAATTATGAAAAACAATATAAATTTGACGTTTATCATTGTAAAAAAATTATTTTTAGGTTCCAAGGTTTCTCAAACAATGGTAATATGATTTGTTTAATCCAATTAAAAATTAGTTAAAAAATTAAATTATTAAAATTAAATTTAGTTAATTAAAATTTAGTTAAACCACAAAATGTACTGGTTTTAAACAAATTCTATTTGAAGCAAAGAAAATTTATTTAAATTAACATAATTTTTTTTATGTTAAATAAATCTCAGGTTTAAAAATTAAAGTAAACAAACCATTTGTTTGACTGTATATCAAAGATATATGCTATATTTGATTTAAACTAAAGATTCTTTTTGTTCAAAACAAACTTTTTTAAATTCAAATAAAAATATTTTTTAACTCAAAAAAATTATTTTCTTACTGAATGATAGCAATTTAGCAGATTATAAAAATTAAAAAAATACAAATATTCTTTTATAAGATTTCTTTTCCTCATATTCAGGAAAGACATTTTTGTGAATTAATAATTTAATTTCTCTTATTTTTAATATTTTACAGAAGTTTCACAATTTTATAATTAATTGTCCAAGGCAATATAAGTATTATTCAAATAATATTATTAAATTGAAAATTTGTCCAAAATCAAGATTGATAGAAAGAATCTAAAATTCTTCTGTGGAAAAAGATTGAAAAAGGTTTTTATAATTGTCTTCTACTAATGTTAATATTATTAATTTGTTTGATCAAATATCTATATCAAGAACGAATTTTTTCTAGATTCATCTAAAAAATAAATTGTTCAGATATGTCAGGACATGAGTGTCGTTTGAAATATGAATATGAAAAAAGATTTATTTTTAAATGCATATTCATGAGGGCAATTTTCCGTGATATAGGTACACTGAGTGACTAGAACGTGCTCAGGATTTCAGACTCTCGTCTATTAATTGAATTGCCCGGACACGTGGGAACAAGTCATCCTTTGACAGACACGCTCCATTATTAACGCACTCATTTTAAAGTTTTTTATTCTTCTCATAATTCCACATACATTACATATTTACAAAGAAAGAAAAAAGAAAGACAGATTTTTATTATTTAGGTGTTTAAAAATTTTTTATAAGATATTAAATCTTATAAAAATATAAAAAATAGAGACATTAATAAGCCCCACAGACTTTGATACTGTTCACGGAAAGAATTTTCGAGACAGAACGGTTCTTAGCTGCCCCAAAAAAAATATTATTTATGTTTATGCTTCAAAAAAATTGATAAGAGATAATAAATAATTCAAGGAATAAATATAAATAAATATTTAACAAATATATTCAAGAATTTTCATTGGGATTTTATTTATCCTTAATATTCACAACTTATAAGAACAGAGAAACCGTTTTTTTAAATCTATTGTTTTATTTATTATTTTATTAAAGATTTATTATTTTATATATAATTTATTACTTTATAAAAGAAATTTATTTATTATTTTAAATTTAATTGTTATGTAACTTTTATTCGAGTTACATCTGTTTGAGAATCGTGCAAAGTTTATCATTTTTTTAAGAAAATAAATTTTTATTGCTCTTAAGTAAATAAAATCAAAAGAAGTTATTATAGTTATAAGTTGAACATTTTTTTATTTTAGGGACTTTAAATATATAAAGAGATTAGAAAATTATGTTAGGAACTGATGAAATTAAAATTTTTTTGTAAAATTATAGTTGTAAATACGTCAATTAAATGTTCTCAAAACTTGCTTACTACATATACTCAATGATTTGTTATTTGTAACATTCATTTTTAAGAGTTTTTTCTTTACAAATTTACGTCTTCTTTTTCTAATCTTTAGAAATTTTACAAAAAGATTTTTTTATGAAAAAAAAATTTATATTCTAAAAATATGAAAAATATATTAAATAAATAAATAAATATGTATATATAATAAATATTTATAAAAATATGAAAATGTGTATTCTATTATAAAACCAAATTGATAGATATTCTGTTGAACACTTTGAAATTTATTTTCTTTCTCATAAATTTCATTTTTTATTTGAGTATAAATTTAAAACTATTGTACTATGTGTAAGAAATGCAAAGAAAATTTTACTAATAAAATAAAAAATCGTATTTGCGTTTAAATTCATCAGGTTTATTCGTATAGGATGTGCTAAAAAAATGTTATTTAATTTTCTTTTACTTATCAGCGTTGTTCAAAAACTTATATTCGAAAATCTTTAAAATTTTTACAGAACGTAAATTTTTACAGAAAAAATGTAAATTCATTATATTTCTTTGAGTTCTGCAAGAAATCCATCAGAAAATCTGAGATTTGACGATTTTGAATATTTTTATGAGGATTTGTATGGGCTATAATACTCTTGAAATAAGAAATTAATTTCTGTATTAACAATTCAAATACAAATTTAATTACCTATCACTGCTGGAAATTATCGTAAATTTACATAATACGCATTTAATGTACGAATATAAAGTATAATATGGATTTTAATATACGCATAAAAGAATTAGTTCCCAGTAAATTTTTTGTGGTTTTTCATCAATTTTTTTTTACACTGCTCTTCCGCTTTAATACGGGTTTCGGAGGTGGCCTGCAATGGCCTTGGATTTAAAGCGGGCGTCTCTAAACGTAAACAAGTTGGGGTCGTATGAACTATTTCTGTTTCATTTTTGTCACGAGTGAAAAATATTTTTTAAATGTAAGTTTAATTTAACGTTTACTTTAATTTTAAGTTTTATTTAGTTATTATTTATTAATTATAATATATGACGCATAACTAAAACACTGAAAACGAACTACAGCGAACTGACGAAATTATTCGCTTAGGGTACTGCCCGCTCTGTGGCTACGGTACTTGCGAACTCCGCTGAGCTCCCAGCTCAGCTCTCTCGTTCCTTTAGACCTCTCACCATCGGCGAAAATTCCTGGAACCTATATACCGGAGGTATATAAAGCGAAAGAGCAGTGTATTTGTTCATATTAAATTGCGGACAAATAATTTTCTATGTCCTCAGTAAAGTTCTAATCTTTTATGGTACTTATAAAGCAAAAACTATTTATTAGTTCTCGAGAAAAAAATCCAAATTATCGAAAAACTCGATTATTTAAAGTTGATTTTTTTTTGCTTCTTTAGTCTCTGAAATAGTTATTAAACGCAAAAAAATAGTTTTTCTGTTCATAAAAAAAGTCATACCTGAAAGAGTTAATATTCGCGTATTTTAGTTTGAATTCATGTTGAAAATGTATTAAAATTGATATTTTTATACCTGAACATTAATAAATTTATACTAAATTTCATAAATCTCACAAAATTAAATTCCCGAAAAAAGGGAGTTAGAAATCACGTCGTTAAATAAAGAACAATGTTTATATATAAAAATTTGAAAAAGAAAACATAAAAATAACCCAAATGAAAGTCGTGAAATCAATTATATTTGCCAAATAAATTAAAATAATTTTTTATCGCAAATAAAAGAAATGAAATCACTGAAGTTTTCCAAATAAAATGAAATAATTGTTTTTACAAGAAAATAGAAATTGAAACATCCAAAAAAATTCCTAAAGAAAATTTTTAAGTGACATCTGTTGTTTGGTTGCATTGTCTTTGTAGAGTAAAAAAGGACATAGGCCTTCAAAGTTTTCTTTAAGAATTTTTTTTTATGGACTTTTTTGGAACTTTGTTTAATAAATATTATGTATTATATATAATATATATTTCTTCTGACAGTGTAAACAGAAACTAAAATAAAAAATAACTACGGCTGCAAATTCATATATTTTGAAATAAAATCTAAAATTTGTCCAGTTTAAAAGTTACAAATTCTACACAAGAGTCCTGCCTGTAACTCTATTTAAATTATATAAAAATATAGTCATAATTAACGTAATATATTATAAAATACTCTCAGAAAGACACAATTCAATTATTATTAAGATTAATTCAAAAAGTAATTTTTGTTTCCACTAAACTGTAGTGGGTTATCTTAAATCTGGAGTATGCACTGTCTGATTGCAATCCAACATCATCGAGAAATATATATATATATTTTTTCATTCCTTTCTGATAGAATTTTATACACCCTAATAAAAAAATACCTTTGTACAGCATCCCGGTGCGTCTTTCTCTACATTATTCTGCACGTGATTCTGCTCACCATCGCAACGACAATCGATGTCAACAAATTTTTTTTAAAAACGGGGTTACCCCAAAGAAACTAGAGCACACTGACTCAGATAATAGTTTACCGCAGATTGTTTGATCAATTTGTAAAAATAGATTATTAAAAGAGCCGGCAGATTCAGATGCGTGTTTTCGTGACCTGATGCATCAGGAATCAGGTTGTGATTCGTATAAGGTCCACCGTGTGACTGTCGACTCTGTCGCAGTGATAGAACGGGCTAACGTTTCACGGGTCGATCGAACACGTTTCTGCACACTCCCACCCCCTATAAACCAGCCCCTTCGAAGCGCAACGCACCCCTTGGCCGAAATAAAAAGCGCACCGCCGCATACGGTCGCAAATATCCTGAATTAAATATATCTGAAATTATTTTCATTTTGAAAAATGGCATTTTTGAAAAATTCAATTTTTCCACTTTTGCAACTAAAAAAAGGAACATTTAGTTTTGTGCTACCTGAAAAACCTTCTTTAGGATGCATTTGTGCATGTCGAATTTTCTGAGATTTGTCAAATTAAAATTGTAAACGATATTTTAAAAAATAGTCGTCACTCTAATGTGTCAAATTCGGCACAATGAGCACTAAAGGGTTAATTAGGACAAAAGAACCGAATGTGTATCAGGGGTTCATATGTAGATCAGTGTTTTTACTGCATAATAATTATTTTAATCAATTTTGATATTTCATGTTTAAATGGTCCACTAATAGTTCCAATAATCATTTCACACATTTAACAAAATAATTACAGTAATCAAAGTTGCTACAGGTAAAATATAATTCAACCATTATAATTATAATTCAACAATTTTAACTATAAAATTATAATTATTATAACGGCAGATAACGGTCAGGAAAAATGAAAAATTGGTCTGGGAAAAGTTAAGGAATTTTGAAATTGGGATACTGTAGCAACCTTAAATAATTCAGAACAAAAAGTCAACACTGATCCACATTTGGTCCCCAGATCCACATTCGGTTCCTTTGCCCTACATAATTATGTGAACAAATTTTACAGATGAATATTTCTATTTTTCACTTTTTAATTGCAAACTTACTTAAATTATATATGAGTCGTTTCTAAAAAATTGATAATTTTGAACCAGTTTCACCCAGAGAAAAATTTGTTTGTTTCAAAGAAAATTTCTTTGAATAAAGAAAATCATTGCTTTGCTATACGGTCAAAGAAAAAATTTTTTTTTATTCAAAAAAACTTTTTTTTGAATGAAAGAAACGTTTATTTGAATAAAAAAATTTTTTCTTCAATGAAAAAAAAGCTGGAATAAAATTTTGAATAAAACCAAATTGGCAAACAATTCTTTATTGAAAGACGCATTGTAAGACATTCATCCATGTTCGTATTCAAAAAAATCTTTTAACAATGTATAAATTGTGGATTAAGATGTATAAATATATATTATATATTAAGATATATAAAGATGTATTTTATAATATAAAAAAATTTCTTTTTTAGAGATTTATTTTATTGTCTGCGGAGTTGAAATCTTTTTTCTTTCGTTTGTCATTTCAATTAACAGGGCGCTTGACAGGGTATTTTATAAAGAATATATACAAAAATAGAGACTGTTATTTGAATTTTTAATGTTTTTAATATTACTGTTATTTGAAATTAACGACATGATAAGTAGAGTTTTATGTATATAAAAATCTTTGTAAGCGTGAAATTAACCATTTTGAAACTTGGAATTATTGATCTTCAAAATTTATTTGAATTATGAATTTAAGAATAAAACCGTAGACTATAAATTATCACGTTGCCATGTATAAGTACATAATGCAATTAGATCAAAGCACATTTTAGTACCACTTTTAAATTTTTAGTTGACTTTTCACAGCAATAATAAATTAAAAGTATGAAAAAATATTCACTTCGCGAATCTCGTCTTCTATGCTCCTTTATTTTTCTGTCTCCCTTGGACGCATCTAAAATTTCCTACGAAATTCCTGAAAATCCTAAGATCTCAAAAATATTTGAGATCTTCCCGATTAAATGAATAAGCCCCACGAAAAAATAAAAAATATCCTATCATGCCTCGGTTCTCAAGCAAAGATTGAAATATAAAAATTGCTAATTAATATTTCGGGTTTACAAGTGAATCATGAAAAAGATTGAATATTTTACAGTTAACGATTGTCAAAATCGGTTGAAAGTCTGTCCCACAATTTTGATTTTTTCTATGTTTCCCCTGTCTTGATATTAATTGGTATTTAGATGTTGATGGTAAAATTGGCTTTAGGGTCACAAATAATAAAATCAATATGTCATTGAATCAGATGTTTCTGCTTCGAATATGGGCCCTCATCAGTGATTTATTTCTGAAATATAAGTGTCTATAAAGAAAAAATGTTGTTGGTTTCTGGAAAGATATAATTTTTTAATAAATAAATAATTTTTTGGAGATGTAAATTAAGACAAAAAAATATAACTCTTTAGTGATTAAAAAATTGTAGAACAATTACCATTTTACTTGCTGGTCGCGATACAAGTCCTTTCTTCAACATTTTGATAATAATTATTGACTATTAATTACTGCTATTGATTGAAATGACAATTAAACGAAAACAAATACTGAAACTCTAAAAGCTCAGTGAAATAATTATCTAAGGAATCATGAATCCATATATTCAAACCTTCGAGAACAAAACGAATAAAGAGAAATTAATTAATTACTTCGCTGCAGGTTTCTCAAGTGAACTTAATGAATGAATAATTTAATTAAAGAATAATTGTTTAGCATTCATGTAAGTTGCCAATTTCTTAATGAAGAAAAATTGCAGCATGCAACTAGAAAGCATTACGTGATTGAAAAGAAGGAAGATCTTTACATAAGACTCCAGATCTAAATAATTCTTCTGCAATAAATTGATTACTATACCATTAAATTACATATATAAACATACAACAAAAAATTACTTTAACAGGTAAAAAAAATACCACCAAAAATTACTTTAGATTATCTCTAAAAGATAAAAATAATCTTTGAATTAAATAAATATTCAATATTCAAAGAGAAACCTTTCTCTTTGAATATTTAAAACTTTAAAACTGTTAAAACTTTTATTCGAAAATTCAACAATAATTATCTTATTTGAAAATTAATTTTGTTATTCTTCCATTTTAAGTAATTATTTAATTTAAGTGTTGAATAATAATAAAATACCAATAATTAATAATAAAAAACTTTTACTACACAAATGGTATTGCATAATTAATATAAACAAATAAATCTCAGGGATTGACATAAATTTATTTCTATTTTTAATACTTACTTTTTGGTATGAGAAGGTTGCGTTATTTCCATAGCAACCACGTTAGTGACGTTTAGTTTCATTTAAATAAATGTATAGACTTTCAAAGGGAGTGTCATTACTACTATAAAAAATTGTTTTTATACATGTATAGCTAAATTTGAATCACAAAAAGTCATTAAATAATTATCACAATGGCAGATGGATCAATGTTGACTAATAAAATGTCTCACCATGTTCGTGAAAAGGTCAGTTCAAAGGGAATTTTAATTTAGGTACCCATCGTGTCCTGGAAATTAATTAATTAATTGATATTATACTTTTGATTAATTTAACTCCTACCTGTCGTTCTTAAAATAAATAAAAAATTAAGTTATAAGCTCCCCTAATCTTTTAACTAATTCGTAATCAATGTTAATCAAACTTGTTTAAAATTGATTTACAATTAAATAAACATTGCGCCTTGAATTATTTAAAATAAAAAGAGAATAAATACTAAAAAGAGAATAAATACTAAAAGGAGAATAAATACTAAAAGGAGAATGAATACCTAGAAAAAAATTTTTTAAATCTATTTTACGATTACAATGTTTTTCAGGGGTCGTAAGGCGTTTTCAGTGTTTCATAAAATCTTTAGAAAATGAAAATTGTTATAGAATACCCAAAATATATATTTTAAAATCGTTAGATTTATTTTAGCTGCTCCAAAAATTGTGCGGATCATTGTTATCATTTCGCGAGTTACATTTGTTATACTTTTGGTATTATTTCATGTAATTTATTTTAGATTATAGATAAATATAACTCATAAATAGAAATAAGATAACTTATTTTTACGTTTCTAATTTTAATTTCCTACAATCGGACCATAAAATTCGATTGTTCATTCTATATCCATTACAGTCCCACTTGCATTTTAAAAACGTTGAAACGTAAAAGCTATGGAAGAATTAAATACCATTTTTATTCGAAAACCAATCTATTGTAAATTTAATAAAATCGCAGTAATCAAAATTCAATCAGTTGTACTTTCTTCACATTTTTTGAGGCAAATACATACTGCTAATTTAAATAAATTTTCCGGTTGTGTGGGCTACAAATGCTATCGATTCTACCTTGAATCATTGAGGTCGGCAGTACTTCTTTTTTTGCCAGTACACAATGCATTTATGCATTTCTAAAATGCGGGCAAGAAAGGCGCGCACGAAAAATTCTTAGATAGAGTGAGGAATTTATTCATTTTTAATCAGGAGGAGAAACGTGCCCAAGAGCGAAGGAGAAATTTGATATATCTCGTTGCTGACTTTTTACGAGAACAGGGGTAAGTTTGATAATTTTAATTTAAAAGCAATAATTAAGAATAATAACCATTTGGAAAAAAGTTTGCTGAATATGAATTTTAAATTCATATTCACAAAAAGTATTTTTTTTCGGATAATCAATTTTATCTGAATCTCTTACATTTATTATATCGAAAGCAAAGTTTATTTTTCAAAAATCAAAAAACTTCTAGGGTTTAATATTATTTTTAGAGTAATTTATTTAATTATTGTTTTTATATTTCAGATACTCAAATTCCGCACAAACTTTAGGAAATGAAGCTCGCCTGTCTGCGGATGTTCAAGTTTGTGATAATATCGACCTCGAAACAATATTGCTCGAATACTCCGATTATTACTTTGCGAGATTCAACAAATACCCTAAAATTTGCAAAAAATGTGAATCTCCAGTGAATCTTGCATCGATACTAAACTCGTAAGAAAATTCATACTTTTTTCAGTAAAAATAAAAAAATATTTCTTAATTAAGTTTCTAATATTCTTGAGGAATGTTTGATGTCTGAAAAATTTCAATTAAAGTCTAAGAATTTTTTTACTAAAAAATATCGATTATGTCCTTTCAATCTTCTTTATTTCTATAACGACAAATAATCTGAAATTTAGTGCACAAAAATTATAATAAACGTAAAGTATATGTTTATAGAGGGAAAAAGGATAAAACTAATAAAAATATCAGAAAATTTGATGACGACAATGATTCAGTCAAAGGAAGAGGTTCTAAGGAGACAAATATTTTAACCATCGAACCCAATCTAGGAATAACAGTCACTCCTATTTTTGCACTTCCTCATGAAGAAATCAATCATCCTCGAAATCAGAATAAGAATTTAATTAGAGAAGATTATATTAGAGAAAAGGTTCTGAAACCGATTGGAGATTTGTATCCAGTTGGATCAGACTGGAGAGAAATTGCAGAAATTATTTCTAAAGTAATTACTGAAAAGTTTTCAAATAAAAAATACTCTCTGAGAAAAATGGTTACTATTCAAAGTGAATTTTTCAGGAAATTGTGTTGACGGATTTAAATGTTCGCTGGAATGATGTAAAAGGTTTAGATGAATGTAAAATTCAACTGAAGGAAGCCACAATCTATCCTTTGAAATATCCTTCTCTCTTTCGTGGAAAACTTACTCCTTGGAGAGGAATTTTACTTTATGGACCTCCAGGAACAGGTTCTCTTTCATTTTTACTAATTTATTGCAATTTAAATATTTCAGGGAATACTTTAAGTATTTTGAAAAATTAGTTTTTCTCCGTTTATAAAATATTCGAATGATGGGATATTCGATTTTATTTCATAGGAAAAACTATGCTCGCGAAAGCAGTCGCAACAGAATGTGAGGCAACATTTTTTAATGTAACATCAAGCTCAATTGTCAGCAAATGGAGAGGGGAAACTGAAAAATACATTAGAGCAAGTATTCAATATTATTAGAATCGCTTCTATATATTATATTTTATTGTATTTAATGCCTGTTGTAATTTAGGTTCTCTTGGATCTTGCAAAGCACTACGCCCCTTCGATTATTTTTATTGATGAAATCGATTGGACAGCGATAAGTAATGACGATTCTCCAATGTCAAAGTCAGAACCAAGTCGAAGATTCAGAGCTGAATTACTTGCGAGACTGGATGGATTATTGACTATGGAAAACGCTAATATATTATTACTAGCAGCTACAAACATACCATGGTATATTCTCAAAATTCTTTAAAATACAATTAAACAGATCTTGAAATTCTTAATCGCCTGATTGTAATAATCTCTAGGGATTTGGATGCAGCTTTACTTCGAAGATTAGAAAAGCACATTTACGTAGGCCTTCCAGACGAGAAAACTCGATTACAAATTCTGAAAACTTACGTCTCTCAAGAGGTACTTGAATCCTCAGAACTCACAAACCTATTAAAACAAACAAATGGATTTTCATGCGCTGACGTCAAATTATTATGCAAAGAAGCATGGATGAAGCAGTTACGCCCAATTTGGAAGTATCTAGAAAGCCATAACGTCGTAATAAACGACGTGGAATGTGACAGCTTCATAAACAAAATGAGTTATCTCAGAGAAGCTATAGAACTTATAAGACCGATTTCCTCAAATATACAAATTAAATATAAAGATTGGAACAAAAGAGATAAGCAAACTTTAGAAGCAAATTCAATAACAAATTTAACTGTATACGAAAATGAAATAGTTGAAGATGTTACTTCAGGGTTATTTCTACCGTGATGCACAGCTTTTGTGCCACACTTTCTACTACACTTAGGTTTTTATTGATTATTTTATAATTGAGAGAAAATGACAAAAGTAACTATAATAGAAATAAAATGTATTTTGTAAGTAAACAGTCGATTTGTCACACTTCTTACAAAGTCTAGTAAAATAAGGATACTTCATTTCTTACGTTTCTCCTGAGTACTTCTTGCTTGTTTCAAACCGTGGTAATATCCTGTAGAGTGATAAAAATAATCATAAATTATTTTAATTTAAATAAAATTTAACAACTATTTTTGTATCTTTCAAAACGAACTGACATCAAACATTTTGAATTGATGAATATGAAACGCATAATTTTCGAAAAGATTCAAAGGCTTGAAATTTTTATCGACTTTTTTTGTATTTTCAAAATGAACTGATCCTCAATTTCATTAAAAATCTCAATGCTTTCGTAAAAATGTTTACTGAAATGACCTAAATTTTGAAATCTAAATATTTTTAGGGCAAAATCTATAAGTTCAACAGTAATCTTTTATTACAAATTATGAAATTCCGTATGATTTCAGTTTCTCCTATAGTTTAATAATAATTTTTAACAATAGATTAAATATTTAAAAATAGACTAAATATTTAAAAATAGACTAAAACGGGACAAGAAGTATTTTAGACAACATGGGCCTTAAAAATTCTGCAAGAGCATCAAATTTTTCTATAAAAAAATGTAAGTATTTTGAGATATTCAAAAATTTATTAAAAATTCCATTTCACGTTAAGAAATTGCCTTTACTTACCAGTATGGAACCCACTAATGTACCAGGACATTAACATGCTCGAAAGGGCATCTGCATCATTTTCAGGCAGTCTGCAAAGATACAGAGATTTTAATTTTTAATACATGTATTTAAAATTAATTTTCAATACATCAACTTTTTTTTTGCTACTTTTACCCACCTACTCATAAGATGAGGCGGCAGTGGAGGTGCAGGTGGCATTGTTCCCATTGGAGGACTAAAGGAAGAAGTCGTTGGCCCCGAGGTAAAAAAGTTTTTCGTCCCTTTAATTCCGTCATAATCACAATCCATATTTTCCCCAGAAGTCCCGTTCACTTTTCTATATTCCGATGGAAGCTCCGATGCTTCGGGGGAATTCAAATTACTCTGATTTGCTTTCTCTTGCAGTGCAGCTTTCTGTTGTGCGATTTGACTTTGAAGTCCTTCAGATTCTATTAGCGAAGCAAGTTCCATTTTTTCTGTATTGCCATAGCCTAAAAAAATAAAATAGTGATAGAATTCAGGATTATCTTAAAGTCAAGATTCTAGGCGTTTCAATGACATAAATAATTGATAATTAATACCTATGAATCTGACAATGCATGTTCCAGTACTTTCGTATATTTTTGTAATAATAGCTTCGTAAAGCTCTCCATCTTCGGAGTATACAGCCCGACAAGGAGAGCCTATGCACCATTTCTGTAAAAGAATCAAAAGGCTTTAATTCGATCCTTAATTTTAAAAGCATTCTAAAGAGAAATGTGAAATAAGTTCATTGCAATTCTTTCAATAATAACTAATAGTGAAGAGAATGCTAACCCTTTGCATTTTGCGAGGTTGCCGATGCTCTTTTGGAGGCGATGATTTATTCTGCTTTTCATGAGGGCATTCTTGAATTCCCATGCGCTTTACAACTTCCTCTTTGGCCAGATTAACGGCTTTGTCGTAAGCTTTTATCAAGGCTGAATCGTCCCACACATCTTCCTGTTCTGCATCGATCATTGTCTAAAGATTTGCTAAGAATCATCCTTTTGTATCCTTATTTTTATAAAATTACATCACAAACGATATAAAGACTTATTTATGCAATTTGGAAAAAAAGTCGGGAATTATTTAAGGGTATGTGATACATAAGAACGTCACAAATTAACGACCGATTTTTTATTTACATTCAGCGGGTTTATTTAGAGAGAAACGAAAATATAATGCTGAAATTTTTGTAAATAATAAAGAATATATTGAGGCATCGATGCCTGGTGCGTTTCAGCTTTTATTTCGAAAAAAAATGTTTTCAAAATAATTTTTTTTTTCAAAATAAAAATTGAAACGCACCAGACATCGATTCCTTGATATAGGTATTCCTTATTATTTCCTCAAATTTCAGAATTATATTTGCATTTCTCTCTTATTAAAACCGCTGAATATAAACAAAAAATCGGTCGGTAATTCGTAACATAATTATGTATCAAGTACTCTTAATATGCTAATTTTTTGAAAACTTGCTTTTTAAGTTTTCTCGGATTATTTAATAATAAGAAATTACTATAATTATAACTTATGTTAATATTATTAACGAAAGTTTCAAGTTTAAATAGAATTACAAAATAGTAATCAAGATCATTTTTTAGGTTAGGTTTTGGGATATAAGCAAGTATAGAGCGAATATTAAAATCATTCAGTTATAAAGCATTGATATAGAAGACACAGGGAAAGAATAAATAAAATTAATATATAAAAGAGACTGTCACTTTTATGCTATAAAAAAAGAAATAAAATAAGGATAAAAGCTGTACAAAGTTGCTCCGAAAAATATTACTTACTTCACTGTTCCGTCTCACAAATAAGGTGTTGTTTTCATCATCCATTGTATTTCGTTTTTCAAGTAAAAAATTATTATTTTATGTTATAAGAAACATTTTATCCGCTTAATTCATAAAATACCATGTGAAATGATCAAATGACATTGGATGATAAACAAATATGGCAACGCTGGCCTACCCATGGACGTATGTATCAGAAGGATCAAGCGTGTCGGGCGCGCTGGGGGTTCAGGGGACTGAATAGCGCTCCAAAACATGGCGGCCAATGCATGGGCAAAGAAACTACATCGGATCTCCACCATTTCAAAAATTACTGAGAAGTCTCGAAAGGATGGAGTTCTCTCGGAGGGGAAACGAAACGTTACGCAGCAGGCATTTGCGCACACACGTATGTATACATGTACGCGTGTAAACTACTGCGCAAACGTCAAACTACCATAGTGTATGATAACGACTACAGTCGGACCTCCACAATGTAAACTTCCACCATGTCATATTCCCCTCATCTGCTGCCACCACCATTAGTCGTTAATAGTAGATCATAGTAATTAACGCTTACGCAGATGGTGTCCCGCGTGTACACATAACCTATACAGTAGGACCTCCACCATGTCATGTCGGATCTCCTTTATTTTCCTACAGGACCACTGTGAAAAGAAAAAGGAGATCCGACATGACATGGTGGAGCTCCTACTGTACCACAATCTTTTCATAACTCCCCCCGAAATTATGAAATAGTGGAGGTCCGACTATAAATAGGGACGTAAATTACGTACGTATTTTACATGTAAAAAACTACGTAAACTACCTAAGGTATATTACGTACGCAACACTGGTGTGGGGGCAACAGGTGAGGGGAACTTGAAATGGTACAGGCTGAAAAGTTACAGGTCCGACTGTAGCCATAATAATCGACAACGTTTTCGACTTTCCGGCTGTTGGTTGTTCGTGGGAGGGGGAGGGCAGACGACAGAAAAGGACCATGCCTCCAAGAATCTCTGTGTGTGTTGCCAATTCCATTTATTTCCCTAAAATATTTTATTAATGAATGATCGAAAAGAATCTGTTAATCTTTCATTCACAAATGCTTACTATTCATTCTGTAAAATATTTTACGTGCAGATAAGGAATTACAGCTGTGCTGAAAGTATGTACAAAACTATATTGCTTCTCCTAATCAATCACGTTTTCGACTTACGATTATATAAATAACATTTTCCAGATAAGTGACAATGCTGCAGTTTAGTGGAATATTAATTAATTTATCAGTTAGACACACTCCGAGAGTGCCTTTGTGGATTGTCTCTCAACAGTTAGTGGCAGCTAACTCAACTATTTCTAACCCCAATCCGGAGCCTGATTCGGTCCTATCTTCTGCTACGGTAAATTTTATTTACTTTCTATACCTTTATTTCTGATAAAAGCATGTGCCTTCAAAAATAACGGATAAATAAAGTAATTTCTCTTTCAAGTAATCTCTTTCAGAATTCATTTATTCAAAATTGAGAGGCTTTAGTTACAATCAAAATCTCATTATTTGATCTAATTTAATTACTATTCCCTAACATAAATATTATAAGCTTTAAAACAATCATTCGAACTGTGATCATTTGAATCTGGACTTTATTTGACATCTACATTTGATATTATATTGCAGTCATTTTTTATTTTGTAAATGTTAAGCATTTTAACTTCTATGTAGGCATAAGGTTGTAAGGTTATTTATTTTTAAGGATTGACTAATGAACATTATATTATAAACAGCCCAGAGATGTTTCTGAGCGTAAAAGTGAGACAAAAACGAATCCTAAACATCGAAAAATCGATTTACGAAGCTTATTGGCTGATGAAAGTGGGTTAGAAATAGTGGAGAAGATGTTATCTTCTGTGGATCCTTCTAGGATAACACCACAGTATTCTTTAAAAATTATTTCAAAACTTTCTGACCTGGTTAATCAGGGCGTCGTCAAAATTACTGACTTCGACTCTGATGGAAGGTATAAAGCCCTTTGCAATCATCTTTCTACAAAGCCACCAAAAAAGTCTACTGCACCCAAGCTATCAGATAGTGTAGAAAATGAAATAAAAAATTCGAAGCAACAACTGTATTCAAAAAAGCTAGGGTTTCTCTTCGACATGAATGAAATTCAAAAGATTACTGAAACCCCAAAAATGTCTATTAAGAAGGCAGTCCAGGTTCGTAAACTAAAGTTGATTCATTTTTTGTTTCCGATTGACTTTGCATCAACTTTATTCACAGATCATGTCGAAATTAGCGTTCCATAAATCGAGAGTGGTGCCAGTGCTGCAGTCTTTGGCAAACCATATTGTCAAAAGCGATCAAGAGATCAATATCAAAGTAGCATCTGACATTTTGTATAATATGGCTATATTGAATTTTTACGATGAGGTATAATTTTTTTGGATTTAAAGTAATTTTTGATATTTGACACTTTTTCATGGTTTTCTTCTGCGAGCAATTATAACAAATGTCACCTGTACTGTTCATTTTAGGTTTTAATCAATAAAGTAGCTACAAATCTAGTGCTTGAAATACCAAAAACCGATAGAAAACGCACTGCTGTGATCCGTTCAGTTTTGAAATCCATTGGATTATTAAGATACAGAAATGAAAATCTTTTGATGCAACTAACTACGTGGATGCTCGAAAATTCTAAATTCGCAAGGCCACAGGATATTTGTTCTTTTCTGGTGACGTTAGCAGTTGTAGGTTACAAGCCTATGAACGAACCGGAGGTGTTTCAGGTTCAATATTATTTTTTCACTTTTCATCTTTAAGGTACACAAAATTAATTATGTCTTCGTCAAAAATTGACTTTAGTTTAATTTCTTATCATTAGAGTTTTACCCAAAGCTTGAAAGAAGCTGAAATGTCCGACGCAGATGAATGGTTGGATGTTGTTTGGGCACTGGTTGTTTTAAATCAGGCCCATGAAAGCCAAATATCGTCAGTATTGAACACTCAGTTTGTAACAAGAATATCAGCTTTATCAGAAGTGTCCGAATCGAAAAAGCGAAAGTTATTAAACATAAATGCTGCGGCGAACTTGATTTTCAAAAATGATGCCGGTGAGACCTTCTTACATTTGTAATTTTATAGCAAGGTAAATTTCACATTTAATAATCTGTTGATATTTCAGGTCAGTCTTTCGGTAAACAGAATCCATCGATTTTTAATGTAACCCTAGAGAAAAGTAAAGAGAAACAGGAATTTGTAAAGGGGATCGTAGCAGCTTTATATGCATTATTACCTTCGTCTGGATGTTTGAAAACGAACGTCAATACTGGACTAGGATTTTTATTAGGCAAGATTCGATAAAAGTCTTTTTAATTATAGTTAAATAAAAAACTTGAAACTTTAGAAAGTGACTAATTTTTAAATTGTTCTAGATGTCGAATTCTATGTAGATAAAAAGTGTAATCCAGTAGTCCTGAATCAAATTAAATCCAAGGGACAAGGAGCAGTAAGGTAATCATCATCTAGTTTTGTTTACTTATTTATACTTTGTTTTTCAGTAAAATAAAAAAATTTGTTATTTTCTAGACTTGCGGTTGTACCACAGAGTTATTACGACTTTTGCCGTGGAGATGAAAAGGTTATAGGACCAGCACTTTTTCAGTGTGAACTTCTGAGGCTGTCGGGTTATCACGTTATAACTGTCCCATACAAAGAATTTCAATACGACCGAAAACTTGTAGAACGCGTCAAATATCTCATTGATAAAATTAAAGCAACTGTAGAACAGTCTTCTGTTTAATTAATACTTTTTGAAGTGTTATTAATCATTGTACAATTAATAAAAGCTCCTTTAAATATTTATAATAATGCTTGTTTCTATTTTATATTATAACTTTATAGTATCTTGTCCTTTTTATTATTTATTTATTATTTTTTGTTGGAATAATATTCGCGAATTTGTTAAGTTAGTGTAGAAATTTAATATATTTTTTCTGAGGATGTCTTTACTGCAGATATTATTTGTATTATTATTTAATTCATTCAAATCGACATCGGTCCACAATTAATTTAACTATTCGCGCTACGCAAGACACATCATCAATCTCAATATAGAAAAAAGTTCCTAGTTTCAGACATTCTTTTTCTTGATAAATACTTTTTAATCCAAAGTAAAAATACGCTCATCTCGACTACGTTTAAAGACTATATATGCGGTCCTAAGTGTTGACATAAGAGTGCTCGCTCGTCGCTTTAAATCCGGTTCAAACTGGATTTTAATTGCGCCCGTTACTGTACCGAACAGACTCGAGGCCGACACAGTTACGAGAGATGAGTGTAGAATCTAAATAATTACTCCAGTATAACATAATTAGCGTATTAACATTATTTCTTCTTTCTTGTTAATGACTTTTAAAATTCGCGCTAAAACTTGATAAACGTACTGTCGGACTTAGATCATTTGATCTCTTCTGGAGGAGTGTTGAAAAGAACCAGGTTGGCGCAGTAGGAATTTGCGCATATACTTATGTATACATGTGCGCGAGTGAACTATCTGCGCAAGCGCTTTCTCATTCGCATGAGAGTACGAGAACTACATTCGGACCTCCATCATTTCATATCGGATCTCCTTTTTCTTCTCACAGTGATCCTGTAGGACGAAAAAGGAGATCCGATATGAAATGGTGGAGATCCGACTGTATCAAGCCTTCTGGCTAGAGATGGGACCTGTGATGATCCGACGCGTTTACAAATAAAAGCGATAGTGAGGATCTCTGGTGGGCGCGGCAAAAGGCTAAGAATTCA
>JBAGKK010235270.1:0-21543 GCA_037177015.1 Euceroptres primus | reverse complement strand
TCGCCAAATTATTTTGAATTTATAGAAATAATTGGAAAATATCGAAAAATGACCCTTAATTTCGTTCGGATCCCTGGATAAAAGTTCATTTTACTAAATTAGGTTTATTTTGAAGTGGCAATATGTCTACATTTTCTGAAGTATGTTTTCTTTAATTCACTTCATGATAAAATAATTGGAAATTAAACGCAAATGTTTTACATTTTAGGTATCATTTTTCTAAATTTAGGGGTAGTTTATAAGGGTTGTAATCATCCGTAAGGCTTTAAGAATACACCTACGTGTAGCGAAATACTTATTTCAAAGTTTTTAAAAATATATCTATACGTGCTGAATTATGTTTTTTTTTAAATTCACTTCATGATAAAATAACTGGAAATTAAATTTTAATCTTTTACCTTCTGGGGTACCTTTTTCTAAATTTCGGGTCGTTTATAAGGGTCGGATAATCCGTAAGTGTCTTAAAACATACCTACATATACACAAGTACTTAATCTTCAATGAAGAGTGGGATAAAATAACAGGAAATGAGATTATAATTTTTTAATTTTTAGAGGTGCTTTTTTCTCAATTCAGGGGTGGTTTATAAGGGTTGTAGTGGTTTAAAAGTTTTTAAAAACATATCTAAATGTGCTAGATTTTGTTTTGTTCAATCTACTGGATGATAAAATAACTGTAAGTTGCATTTTAATTTTTTAGATTTCAGGGATCATTTTTCTAAATTTAGGGGTGGTTTATAAGGGAAGTAATGATGGGCCAATTTACCGACGTGCTCCGAAATACTTATATTCCAATTTAGAATTGTATAAATTAACAAGAGAAGAGATTCGATTTTTGTATACATTGGGAGTGATTTTTTCATCTGGGGATGGTTTGTAAGGCTAGAAAAATTCTTTTTAAAAAAATTTTATACACTGCATAGCTAAAAATTTGGATCGACCATGTGTCGAGTATGTTAAACCACTGTAAAAAAAATCTGCCATTAAAGGTTTAAAAACGGAAACTAAGGTTAAGGTTAAGCATTTTTAGACCGAATCATTCTTTCGAAATCCCCGAAGAAAATTAAAAAATAATAAAAAAGGGTGAAGCTATTCGCGCATGGTGGGGCTAATATGTACAACTCACTTTAAGTATACTTTTCAATGTGATAATTGGGATAAAAATAATAATCTCCTAGCACATAAGATTCAGAAGGATTTCTACTTTACTAAAGATGAGGGTGGAATTTTATTCGATCTCTGCACAAGCATTGAAAAATGTTTAAATATATGAGTGCATTTTAAAAAATTGGTTACACCTCCAAACTTTGTATCAGTTGAATAGTTTAAAGGTGATAAAAAATTCTTGGTTGCCCGTGTTTTTCTTCCAAATTTAAGTGGTAGAAGGAATTTGTTTCATAAATGCGAGTTTGTGCTTTCATTAATTAATTCAAAGGTGATAATATGAAAATTCGAAGATCGGTAGGTTCAGCAAGTTATGCCATGTGCTAATTTTGTTCAGTTTTGTGTAGTCTGGTATTTGTTTCTTTTTAATTATATCTTTTTTAAAAGCTAAGTTGAAATAATATTACACAATAATGGATAGTTTTCGAAATATAACTATATAATATATAAGGATACCTGTCAGAAACCTAAATTTACTTTTCAGTTTCTATTATTTTCGACCTTGCAGCTCAATCGATGAAAGAATCAAGTTTTTGTGCTGCATTTTGAAGATTTTAACATCAATTGTAGGAGAAAATGTTATCTTTAAAAAGTTATCTGTAACTCTTATTATTTTAATATAGAGCAAATTGTTTTTGCTTCGAGGAGAAAATTTGTATCAGTTAAATTATTGATAATAAGATCAGTTAAATTGCTCAGTTGGGGATGGCTGGTTAAAATTATTGGTTAGATATGACCTTAGAATCTTAGATAGATGTAAACAAATTATAGATCCTTCGAAAAATATATTTCGTTGATATTAATGTTGATGTTTAAATGTTTTATTTTTTCTGTTTGATAAATCTCAAAATAATCTGAATTTCTTAATTAACCCTAGACAGTCACACTGGGTCAGTGTAACCCTGAATTTTTTTTTCTTCTGAAACTGTCTCATCCTACATTTCTAGCTAAGAGAATTAAGGAAATAATAATTTAAAATGGTTTACGTGAAAAAATTTTTTTTGAAAAATTTGAATTTTTAAAAATTTTTTTAAACATAATGCCACTTCAATTATTATTTTATCTTAATGATAATACAGTCTACAATATTTAAACTTCATTCCAGGATTTTTGTTTAATTCAATAAATCTAGTTAGTTTTTAAACTGCATCTCATCAAAAATTGACTCGGTTCATAGTGACCCAGTGTGACGGTCTCGTTCGAAAAAAGAGGTGTGACTGTCTAGGGTTAAACCTTTTTTTCATACTTTATCATCAGAAAGTTTTCTCAAATAGTTAAATAATAATTCTAAATAGGATTTAAGGATTAAAAAATTGTTTTATTTATTTAAACCATTAAAACAATAGCTGTACATATTTAAAAGATCGACGCAGAAGGGTAAAACTTTTCAACAATGATAATTAGTAAGTATAAAATGATTTAAAAATTTACAAATGATTGATTTCTCTTCAGAATTGAGTTCTTTAACTTATATAGAAATAAAAAAGCTGAAAAAAATGTTTCTTGTGCGTAATGTTAAAAAACCTTTTAAAAAATCGTAAAAGTTGTGAGTAATAGCTCCACTCTACGGTGTTTCTATTTTTTGAGAAAATGAAAAAAAATTCTCAAAAACCCCACCTTTTTTTCCCTACATTTTTAAGGAATAATAGGTACCAATATAGTCTAAGGTAAATGCACCTATTTGCGTCCGAGTAAGAGTTACGACAGAATTTAAGAGCAGTAAACAAGTATAATCAATTCAAATTCGCTAAAAAACTATTGCTGATCTAAGAATATATATTATTTTATAGAAAATTTGTTTGTTCTGACAAATTGATACAAATTTCACCAGAAAATTTGAAAATCACGCAAAGATGTCATTGTACGTATGTCACTTTATAGGTTTTACCGCGGAAAGAAGCAGTACATACCGAAAGACTGATATTTTTCACAGTACTTACGACAATTTTCAGCATAAATACACTCACAGTTCAATTATTTCGAATATTTTAAACATACGGACGCACGCATGCATATCAAAATATTATTGCCCTGCTTAGCGACTATTGTGTAAAATAAATAATTCACTGAAAATTTGTGTGATGAAATTTGATTTTCGAATAGTTTGTTGAGCTGAATTGGACACGACACATGACTTACCTGGTAATTATTTCTCACGATCTGCAACAACGACAAAACTGACAGTCAATTTCGGAGCCCGTTCTACTAAGAATTTGCTCTCTGCGCACGAGTGAACACAAATGGCCACTTATAGCGCGTGATGTGAAAAATGAAATTCGTGTTATATTTCAAAATCTCGGTAAAACACACATTTGAATGGACGCGCATGTAGAGTATTGTTAATAGAATAAAATAAATACTCCTCATGAATCAATAAGTATAAAAATTTATTAAATTTACTATTTTTAATCAGGTTTGGATGCCAATAGGAGCACGGGCGCAAATAGGTGAAAATGCCGAAATGACGAAAAATAATTTTTGTCTCCCGAAAAACAAAAAAAAATATCAAATGGGAAATTTATGGTAAGTATACGATATTGGTACCTATTATTCCTCAAAATTTAACGGGGCACAAGGTGGACTTTTAAAAATTTTTTTTTTCGTTTTTTCCAAAAATCGAAATAGCTTTACCATTTTTTATTTGTTTTAAATTTTCTTCATGGATTTTGAAAGAATGAGAAAAATGTGATAAACTAGAACAAGAAAAACCTTCATACATCAAAAAGTGCAAAAATGGCATGGTTTTAAAAGTAAAATTAGAAAAAAACTAATTTTTCTTTTAAAATTTAAAAATTTTGATAATAAATTATGCTCCAGCACGTTATTTTTTATTGTATCCATATTCCTTTAGCAGATCTGACAGCGTTTGAGATCCAAAAAAGAGAGCATCTTGTCAAAAAAGTGACCAACAAATTTTCGGTTAAATTTCCGAATTACCTGTCAATTATGAAATTGATGAATTTTTAAATTGCCGAAAAATAAAATTTCCGATATAAGTTTTCTGCAATTCTCCAGCAGCTTACAAAAAGTACTAAAAAATCTTGCGATTCCTGTATAACTCCACAAATTTCTAGACTTTGAAAATCTCTGGAACTCTAAAATTTTATAAAATGCTTCATGAAATCTTCCATAACTTTCGACAACCTTTTAGCATCATTTTTATTTTAAATTTTTCAAATACTTTTAGATGCGTTAAATCTTCTGATGTCCTTCAAAATCCTTTATAATTTACGAGGTTTTTCTGGATTTTTTAGAATCTTCCAAAGGCTTCTTGATTCTTCGAAATTCTTCTAAAATTCTTAAACATTTCCTAGGACCTTCTAAAATCCTCAAGGATTTTCTAGGACCTTCCAAAATTTTCTAGGATCTTCTCGACTCTTACAGAGATATCCAGAACTTTTTAAAGTCTTCTAAAATCCTCTAAAATGTTTAAATACACGTCAAAATTTATTATAATTTTCGAAAATCTTCTACCTTGTTTCAGAATCTTTTAGAATCCTAAAAAATCTGTTGTATTCTAACATAAACTTCTAAAATCTTGTAGTCTTTTCTAGATTTTTTTCTATATTTTCAAAAAGTTTGTAGAATTTTAAAAAGATTTTGAAAACAGTCTAGAAGAATTCTTTAAGATCATGGGAGTCTTTTGTAGATTTAAGAGGGGTTTTAAATGATTTTGCAGATTTCTGGAAATTCTAAAGTTCGAAATATTCTTGAGGATTCTAGAAGATTCTGGAATATTCTAGCATATTTTGTAGAATATTATAGAATTTTAGGAACTCAAAAAAGTCAAAAAACTGTTCAAGATTATGGAAGAAACACGAAGAATCTAGAAGATTGTGGAAGATTCTATAACACCCTCGAATATTTTAGAGAATTGTTAGAGATTTCAGATAAGTTATGCAGATTCTAAAAGATTTGAGAATTCTGGAAACCTTTAGAAGATTCTAGAAGAATATGGAAGATTTCAGAATGTTTTAGAGGATTTTATAAAATCCTGAAACAGTTTATAATATTTTGATATTTGAAAAATGTAAATAGATGTTGAAAATTTTTTTGAAGAGTACCGTCAAACGGGACAACTTCGGTCATGTGGGGTAAATTCGGACAGCCATAAATGACGGTAAGAAGATTTTGAGAGTCTGGAAGATTATGGATCAGTCTAAAATTCTTAAGAATTCTAACAAGTTCGAAAATTTGTTTGAAAATTATGGAAGATTTAAGAAGAATTTGTAATAACTTAAATAGTGTAGAATTTTCTGGAGAATTTTAACAGATTTCAAATAAGTTATGAATATTTTGTAGGATTTTAGGAAATTTGGGGAGTTTTGTAGATTTTTGAGGATTCGTGAATTATAAGCTTTCAAAATGTAGCAAACAATTTTTTAAAGAATGGAAAAAGTGACCAATTTCAGAAAAAGTGATTAAAAGTGACTCCTTCTAAAAAAAGTGACTAGCAGAGAAAAAAGTGACTCGCTGGCAGGCTTGCTTTAGTTTATATGACAATTTAACGATTACTGGGACATTTTTCCTTAAATTCAAAAATAAATTCCAAATTCAATTGAAAGTTTTAAAACTATAAGCTTCTTGTTGAGTATAATTTTTACGGTCATGGACAACTGAACAAGAATTATTAAATGGCCCTACCTTAAAGGTTACGACTGATTTTTTTATTAGCAAGAATGTTACCATCACTGAAAACGTAGTATTGATGTGGCTTGCATTGTAGCTGAACGCTCATGACGATCATTTTCGTTAATTATGTATCGTCTCTACAAGAGGGTAGATATGCGATAAAAATAGTTTTCCTATTGATCGAAACATTGCGGACGAAGAACTCGTATCTGCTTACTCGTGAAAGCAATAATATCTCAAAGAATGATGAATTTAAATTGATATTAAATTAGTTTTTCAACTACTTTCAAGTTTAAATTGAAATCATGTCTAATAATTTTATTCTGATACATAATTGTTGTTGGTACTGTTGTTAGTAATATTTAATGCTGTTGGCAGTATTATTATTAGACTATTAGGTATCACATAAATTTTGAAGAAATCTTTACTTTGCTTTTACAAACATGAACCAAATAACACGTAATAGGATAAAAGCGTTATTTAACGGTTTTGTCTTGCTGGTCGCTAGCGATAGGATTATAACAGCTTTTACGACGATCCTCGCTTCGCATTCGAGCTCTAATCTTTGGTTACTTATCTCAAGGCCATAATGCGTGGCTAAAGGCTAATTTACTGGTTCACACTCGAAATTCAGAAATACTAATTTTCATTATTTTTCGACCCAGAACAAGGAAATAATACTTAAATAATAATTATCCTAATCATCAGTTCTCTAAAATTCGGTTTGAAGATTTGATACTCGTAAAAGGAATAGTGAAATTTTTAATAGATAATATTTCTTAAGAATGTAGAACCTACAATGAAGATATTGAGTTCACTACACGAATGAATGTTGACGATCGATTTTTACTTTTGCTGAGGAAGAAAACGTAGGTCAGTATCTGATAAGTACATATCTTGATATGTATTACCTTTTCAAAACGAAGGACACTAACAATGGAATCCTATCCTCGCAGGAAATGACTCACAATTTTAGTGACATATTTAACGTGAAAAAATATGATTGATTGTCACAAAATGAATGACAGAAAAGTCATTCATGAAATTAATTCCTTTGTCACTTGTGAAAAATAATTGAAGAGGTTCATTTGATTTTTTTTATTGTAAGGTTGCGATCGATGCTGAAAAGCGAACTTCTATTTTAAAATGAGACATCTAAAAGTGATTATGCATACTTTTTTCAGGGAATTCTGACAGTTGACTTCCTTCTTTATTTTTGTCCCCTTGTTATTTTGGTCCATTTAACTAACACAATTCATTATTTATATTAATTTTTGCACATTGGCAGACTGTTAACCTTGTCAATATTGATCATTAGTCACTTTAACGTGATTTATTTTATTTTCAGGCAGGTATATATTATTATTTATATTATTATATTATTATTTTATATAATGATACTATTATTTTCTGCCCTCTAATATTGAAAAATAAGAAATAAATGAAACCCAATGGTTCCAGAGAAATTTCCATATGAGGGATAAATGATAGAAAGCAATTTCTGTCGCTTTTAATCAAATTGTCAAAGACTTGATGCTGAATTTGAACGATTACACTCTACGAGAATAATTGCATGTAATCATGCAAATTGAATTAAATTCTCGGGGGAAATGTCGATCTGGACAGTACAAATATGTATTTGAATATCGAAACGATTCAAACGAATACATTCCACATTCATTAGAAGTAATGGATATCGGAATGAAGATCTCTTGCATGTTTTGGTAAAAATACTCGCCCCCATCAAACCTGCATTCCGATTTGAATACCATTGTGTCAGTAGCAAGTTGATTTTCGTACACTACACTAGTTTATCGTGTTTACCTCGCATTTTCCTATCGACGAAATAACATTTTTCTATTTTTTTTTTATTTTTCCTTTTTTTATAAAAGGGATTTCGAACGCGTTTCATCGATCGATCCTGTGTCAACGATAATCTCCTAGCGTTGGGACGTTAAACAATGTTTGTACTTTTAATCGGACTAACGCTCGCTTGTGTTATCTCAACATATTTTCCGATATAGTAAAAAAATTGAAGTACTTTGACCCGTGAGATAGCTTTTTAATTCATGTAAAACAGTAGATGTTAAATTGTCAAAAAATTGATAACTGCAACTTTCTGATATTATGAAAGGAAATTAATTAAGATAACTCCTTTTTTGAATTATTTTGCTTCAAAGATTTTAATTTAAGATTTTCAAAGTAATTTTAAGCTTATAAGACAATTATAAATTTTACATAGCAGATAAGACCCTCGTAAAAACGGTTCGGATGTTTTTAGTATCACCCTTGACAGTAAACCTTTTTATTTTATAAATATTAAGTATCCTGAGATTCTCAGCAACACTAAATGAGATTGAAAAACTTTTCATCGCGCCTTCAATTGCTTTTAAATATTCAGAATTCAAAAAAGTTTCAGTTTTACTTAATTTTTTCCACGCATACTCTGTTACATCCCCTGAGGGATGATCCCTTTTCACCTTATGAAATTGCTTTAAAAATTTCAGAAAATTGGATTTCATTTGTTTCCGTAAAATGTTATGGTTTATTAGCAACGCAAAACTAAAATCCTTATTCAAATTTCAGTGTTTTCATTTTTTAAACTTACCAACCAGAAGATTAAAAGCCAATCGTACGAGATCATCAGAAAAGAAAGCGATTCCCTTAAAGACGATTACTTAAACTTACCTGGAACAAAGAATATAAGATCTTATTAGCGAGAGGGTAATGGTGCATTCTTTTCAATATAAATTCAACGTTAAACTTGATCGTAAAGGAAGATGGGGTCATGAGGTGATTGTGTCGGAAGGGTTTTATCCTTGGAGACCCTGGGGCATTATCCGGTCTTAGGATGGAGGATTACGATATTAATTTTTTGACAAAATCAATAATTTCCTATATGATATTATTTCAAACATGCACCACCCTCATCCAATTTTCTATTAGACTAAAATATAGGACGATATATTAAATTTAATACCTTAAGGAAAAACTAATTAAATACATGTGAATTAAATCGTAATAAAGTAAAAAATTCTAAGAGAAAGCTTCGCAGATTTTTATCAGAAAAGGCTTGAAGTGGCGACAACTTCCTTCCGTTCTAGAAGACGATACTCACAATCTCCGGAGCCGCAATCGTTGTATTCAATTTTACGCTTGCGATAGGAAGGCGGAAGCCGAGTAATTGGAATTGCCGGCGGAAATTGATACCACAATAACGAGGTTGATGACATGCAGCCGATACAGTGAGAAGCTCGGAACTTGTAATACGGTGTTCTTGATAAAGAAAGGGAGAGAGATGCAGAGAGCGAATACGAAAAGAAGGAAGAGTGAGAGAGGTGGGGTAGTTTGGAGGAAAATTTAGAAAGTGAGAGAGAAAAGGAAGTTTGGAACGAAGCTCTTCTCAAAGAGGCGTCGTCGAGGGAAGCAAGTCAATTCGCCAGAAGCGCCTTATTTAAAAGTTTGTATCGCGGAAAAAAAGGGCAAAGCAAGGAGACATAAAGGCTGAGCTAAATTGTCCGTGAGTACCCTAAGGCAAGGGGATTCATTAATTTGTCGTCGACTCGAGGGAGAAAAATCGGAGAATGAATTGGTCCTTGATGAAAACCGATTCAACGATTTTTAGTCAAATGCTAACTCGACCCCAAAGAATTTCCCTACAATTTTAATGTTGGTGAAATTTAATATTAGAAACAATAAGATAATTAAGTTAAGAATAATTGACAGTAGGGATAAGAAATGAAGAATACAGTCCAAGTAGTTTTTCCATAAATTGTGGTATAATTTTTTTCGAGGAAAAAAATTTCTCTGTTGGAAGATTGTAGGTTTATTGTAGATAGAAAGCCTTTGGAATATAACCGCCTTTGCTATGCAGGATAATTGCTATGTAGAGAGGGTTGTGTTATTCACCATTGAAAATCAACGAACGAAACCTACTCGTCATCCAGCAACTGTCTAGACCAGCTTGAAGAGGAGCAATCAAGATGTGACCTGCGTCGGGCTAGGTCGCACGTTTCCGAAGTACGACCACGTCCATGATTGTCGTTTCAGTGGAGGTAAACTTTGGAAAACCTCTTCTCCACAACAAACACCTCCCGGAGGATCATCGATGACCGTAAAGCTTCCACTTCAAGGATCAATAGTGAAAAATAAAACTTACTGAATTCTTCATTTTATTTCTTCAATTTTCCTCTGAGCTTTTATTTTATCATCTTCTATACGATCTTTTCTTTTCTAACTTATTTTATATATACTTCACCATATGAATTTTATTCATAAATTCGATTTTAGAAATATCGGAGATTTTCCAGATGCTGGAAAGTTTAGTAAAAGCTGGAAAGAGTTTCAGGATTTTTAGAAATTGCAGTAACAGGCAAATGATAATCACGATATTAATTAGAATAAAATAGTTTTTGAGTTCATGATCACCATATGGAAGGGTAGCAGGCAATAATCTTTTGAAGGCAATTACTATAATGTTGATGTTTGATGGTCATAGTAATGAAGTCCAAACATGATGGTTGAAATTATTTTGTGAATTATGCCTGTAACAAGAATAATTAATTTTGCATCGAGGGGTGTAACATCAGTGGTAAAATGGACAAACAGATTTTCCTATAATTAGGCAATTAAATGTAAATAAATATATGTTTAACTGTAAAGGTATACACTATTGGTCAGAATTGTAGGACCACCTGTTTTTCGATGATTGTTTAACTATTATAAAATCTAAATTATATCATAGATAAAATTGTTTCTCTGAAGTAGGTTGAAATCTAACAAAAATCTGTAAGAAATAAGCCCAAGACGAAGTTATTTTGTGAATTTATTGAGAAGATATTTCCAAAAAAGTACAAATTTCAATATTTTCTTAAATTTTAATTAATTTAATTATAATAATAATTTTAATTATTTTAATTATCTGAAATAATAAACTTTTTTCAATTTTAATGGGCTTATTTTAAAGGTAAAATTCTATAGAATCGCACCAACTTATCAACATTACTATGCGATTTCTTCCTTGCATGTTGCGGGGTGCTAAAGTCGAACAGAAAAGTTGTAAAAATTCGAAGATACCTCATCTGTGAGAAAATAATAATAATAATAATGGTAAACTAGCACGATTCTATAAAAATTTACCTTTAAAATCAGTCCAAGAACATTTAAAAATATCTATTATTTGCACATAATGTTATTTAAGATTTAAAAAAACTTTAAAATTTGCAGTATTTTAAGAATATTATCAAAAAAAATTGACAAAATGACTTCATTGTGCTAATTTTTTTCAATTCTCACTGGTAGTGTAACTTCTTTCAAATTGTTAACAAAAATCGAAAAACTTTACTGCCCAAACAAAAATTTGTTTTCAGATTTTTCATCATCCAATATTTTGACTCTATTTTTGGGCCCTTCTCAGGTAAACTTTTATAAAAATATAGTTGGAGGCTGTGCAAAAACCGCTAAAAATGAAAATTATTATTTTATTTAAACCAAACTAAAGCTTTTTTAAATTAAATTAATAAATTATTAAACTCAATAACTATTTGTAAAAAAGATATAAATAAACTTAGAAAGAAATATTTTAGAGCGAAATTACTTATTTAAGAAGAGTTATTTATTATTTTATCTTTCTTTTTTCTTCCATCTTATCTACAATTCTTAAACTAAATCTTCCTCGTTTCTTTTTTTCGTCTTTTTTTGTATTTCTAAGTACCAAACCATGCATACAACTTAAATAGGCAACGTTTTGGTGTTCATCTGACAACCTTTTTCAGAAAAAACTTTAAATATTGAAAAATTAATAAAGTTTTAAATGAAAAATAAGCTATTAAATTTAAGGTAAATGTCCCGGTAATTATCACCATAGTCCCAGAAATAGTTCGTTCTGGGAACAAAAAAAAATCAGGTCTCAGGAAATATAGTTATTTGTTTATAAATTTCTTTGATTAAAAAATTATTTCTAATGATTCTAGTCAATAAAAACTTTATTTTTAATGATTTCAGTCATTAAAAAATTAATTTTTAAAAATTGGATGTGAAGTTGTAGAAAATCTTTTTGCCGAAAGAATAAGCTAGCATTCATTAAAGCTGCAGCATTTTTAAAAATGTGGTAAGAAGCGATAAGAAAAAAAGTTCGGTCGCAAATAAAATTTTTTTAATAAATAATTTTTTTATGTATGAAGTTTTTTTCAAGCAAATTAATCGTTTCCCTTTAAAGCAATATCATCAATAATAATATCGCAGTTTTTGATAGCATAATTAAATATGTTTTACAAAGACCTGTTTTTTTCGTGCCTATAATACCTTAATCTTATTTCTAAAGCAATTATTCTTGATTGTGATTGCCTTCAATAAAAAAAAATAATACTAAAGAAAGAAAGTTCTTTCCGCTACTAACTACTTTTTAAAAAATTATTTATAGTTATTTCTTTAGGTTATTGAGACGTAAAAAATACCTACTAAACAGTGTATTATTTATGTTTTAAAGTGCGGTTCGTTGCCTTCTAATTTCCTTATCTTTCTTTTCTTGAGGTTTTAAAATTGTCGAAATTTGGTAACAATTGAACTTTTCCACACAATTTTGATAAAAATTAAACTTGCACAATAGGGTGGTCCAAAAATGCATTGGAAATTTTTCTTTTCAAATTTTTATGCACATCGCCCCTAAATTTGTTAGAATCCACAAAAAAACAAATCCGGTTTTTCGTTTTTGAAAAAAAAACAATATTCAGAGGTTTCGCAAGCCCCATGAAGTTTAACGCGTACTTCCCATAAGAAAAAAAGATATTTTTGTAAATTTTATTCAGAAACGTCAATATTAGGTGAATCGAGTTAAAACTTAACGTTTTTCTTCTCAATTAGTCATAAAATATGAATCAAGAATTACTTTTTAAATATCACCGCCATAAGTCTGTTTCATAGGGTTCTAAACATTGGGTTTTGCTAGTCTTTGGCGCTAATTAGGATTTTTTTACGGTTTTTTAAATACAAATTGTTTATAATACATAAAATACTACTTTCTACTGATAATTAGATGTTTATAAAAATTGTTTAAACAATTTATTATTGTTTATAGCAATTTTCTCTTAGAATAGAATCTTAGATAAACCGCGACTTTCGGTCGCGGTTTTTTACGAATTTTTCAATATTTCTTCATCTTTTTAGTTCGACTAAGGCAATAATTAATTAAAGTTAAGAGAAATAATTGTTATAACAATTTATTATTATTAATAATAATATTCTCTTAAAATAATGCTAAAAAGTTGTGGTTTTTTCTAACATTTTGCACCTTTTGTTCACTTTTCAATTAGAGAGGAGTAATAATTATTTGAAGTTAACAAACTCAATTGTTTAAACAATTTCTTATTACTTTTAATAATATTTTCTTTGAATGATGCTAAAAAGTTGCGGTTTTTCCCGAAATATTCAACTTTTTGACTACTTTTCACGTAGAGTGAGGTAATAATTAATGCAAGTTAGCAAACATAATTGTTTATAACTATCTTCTTCTATATTAATGCTAGATAGTTGCGGTTTTTCTGAAATTTTTAATTTTTTGTCCACTTTCCACATAATAAGGTAATAATTAACGCCAGTTAACAAACATACATGTGTAAACCATTTATTATTATTTATAATAATATTCTCTTAGAATACTGCCAGAAAGTTTCGGTTTTTTCTAAAATTTTCCACCTTTTGTCGACTTTTCAATTAGAGTGAGGTAATAATTATTTTAAATTAACAAACGTAATTGTTTAAATAAACTATTATTATTTTTAATAATATTCTCTTTGGATAATGCTAAAAAGTTGCGGTTTTTTCTGAAATATTCAATTTTTTCTCGACTTTTCGCTTAAAGTGAGTTAATAATTAATAAAATTTAACAAACATAATTTTTTAAGCAAGTTATTATTTATAACTATCTTCTCCTATAGTAATGCCAAGAAGTTTCGGTTCTTTCATAAAAAATCAACTTTTTGTCCACTTTTCACTTAGTGAGGTAATAATTAATGCCAGTTAACAAACATAATTACTTAAACAATTGATTACTATCTATAACTATCTTCTCTTAGATGAGTGCTAGAAAGTTGCGTTTTTTCAGAAATCTTCAGTTTTGCTTTGATTTTTTAATTATAAACAAATAATAAATGAATATCAATCAGAATCAGTTTTTAAATAGAATTCTATTTTTTACAAAGGTAAGTATTTTTACTTTTTTGCTAATTTTTAAAAAATATTAATTTTAACAAAAAGGCTATCTTACAGCAGAAATAAAAAAAAAGGATGGAATAATTAGAAGTAGGTGGGAGGAGTGGGTCTGTAAATGACTTGTGGAAATTTTATTTTGAATCACAACACGAAGTTTATTGCAAAGCGTAGAAGAAAAATTTGGAACTGCACACATTTTAGTATCAGCCGCTCCCCCCCTCTCCTTCCCTGGAGAAAACATGTTGTTATTGATGATAACATACACATATAGAGATCAAAAAGGCCTCTATCACATAAATAATTGATTATAATGTTGTTATAATCACATAATTAATTGCTTTTAACATAGTATTATTACAAATAATAATAAATTGTTTAAACAATTATGTTTGTTAACTTGAATTAATTATTACCTTGGAACTGAAAAGTTGAAAAAATGTTGAAAAATTTGGAAAAAACCGTGACTTTCAAACTTTATTCTAAGAGAAAATTTCTATAAACAATAACAAATTGTTTAAATAATTTATTTTAACATCTAATTATCAATAGAAAGTAATACGTTATGTATTATAAATAATTTGTATTTAAAAAACAGAAAAAAAATCATAATTAGCGCCAATATCTCGAGAAATCCAATTTTTCACTTATGGATTTTTATGGGACCCTGTAAAACAGACTTATGGGGGGTGATATTTAAAAAGTTATTTTTTATTTGTATTCTATGGCCAATTGTGGAGAGAAATATTGAGTTGCAACTCGATTCACCTAATACTGACAATTATTCTTAATAACATTTATAAAAACGTCTTTTTTTCTTATAGGAAATACGTTTTAAACTTCATGGGGCTTGCGGAATCTCTAAATATCATTTTTTAAAAACGCATTTATTTTTTTGTGGATTCGAACAAATTTAGAGGAGATATGAATGAAAAATTGAAAAATAAAATTTGGGCCACTATATTGTACAATGTCGAGACCGAAAATATAGAAGGTACCTTTTGAGAAAACACAGCTCATTTTATTTATATTTACAAAAACTAGCAGAGAGGCAGGTGTCGATATTTGTTTTTGAAAACGGGCACAATTTCCGTTTTTTTTTTACTGCACCATCTCTAAAGAGTAGAAGGTGCAGAGTAACGAGAAGCGCGACGTTCATTTAGCCTGTTTGTTTCATCCCTCGGAGGCGGACATCGATGTTGTGACTTAATTATACGCCATTCAGACTTGTGCCTCTTGCGTAACCCATCGGTACACACGAGCCGAGTGACCGTACTCGGAATAAGGGTCACCTAGGATATAACATATATTTTACGTCGGGCCATGACTACTCTCTGAATTATTCAAGACTACCCCCAACTCCCAAAAGGATCCGATAAGGACACCTTGACACGAGGACAATGCATTGCAATTTGGGGCCGTTCGAAAGGCGCCTTTAATGATAAGTATCTCGTTACAGGAAAGTTGTGACGAATTTATACTGTTTTCGTGTCCACAATCATCCAACGACGGTGATAATAGCCCTGCAGTGTCGTCGTAAGTCGAGAAGATCGCGATTATGGGGAAAGTACGACAGCATCATTTGGCGCCACCTAATTGAGCTGGTATTTCCTATAACAATGGATTTTTCTCCTTTGTGTGAGATAAGAAACTCAGACCCTTTGTCTCGTCGAATTTGATTCGAGTAATCCCGTACTATTTTTGGATTTAAGGACGCGATCTTTCCGAGCAAATGAATTTGAAGATGTTTATATCAATGTTGATTTTCAATTTATTCAACTTAATCTAAAATCGAATTTTTAGTAATAGGAACTAAAGTTGGAATAATCCACGAATAAACTTGAAGAAACAAATTGTACGAGGGAAAATGGAAAGCTGAGCAATTATTGTGGGAAAAGCAGCTAAGACGATTTTCAATTGACGAAATGTTAGTAGAGAGAAGTGCTTCAGCATGCAACAATCAGTTGTCATCAGTGCTAAGTACAATTCCGTCTGGCTTTTACGCGCGAGTGCTTTTGACCCGCATGTGCTCGAGTTTCTACGCATTCTCCAGTCCAAACTCCTTTCGCATTTCCCCACCGCTAGTTCGAGTTAAATACCTACAATTAGGAGGATTGCAGTTGCGGAATGTTTGAGGAACAGTAATCGTCGTTCGTGCGGAGTAGCGGTTTCGCAGGATAAAAATAAGCTCCCCTTCACCCATTGGATACGAATCTGCTCTTCAAGCAAGCACTACTTGAGTACGGTTTGTGCCTTCTCCCCCTATAGTTATGCTCTGAAAGCAGTTCAAGATTCGATGACAATGCATAAAGACATAATTTTCAATTTAAAAAAGAAATACAAAAAGGAGAAACTAGAAATGTTCGGGTATTAAATGGACCAGGTGTTAATCATGAAAAAAATAGTTTGAGATGAGAATTTATCTTCTGAAGAAACATCTGTTTCCGAAAAGAGAGGTGATTTCCTTTTGAATGAGAAGCCAGTGACAATGCGTTGGAGAGAAGAGAAGCAAAGGCCCGGAAATCACTTCCTTATACTACTTTCCGAAGATCTTGAGTCTTTTTCTTCGGCTTTCCGTCTACTCTCGCAAGCTTCCTTTTTCTTCACTTCCTTCTAAAAGCTCTCGTCAATTAGCTAATTCTTTTGGCGACTAGTCTTCCTGTGGAATTACAACATTCTTTTATTCGCTTTAACCTTTTCAAGCTAGACAATGCAGACCCCTCAGCCTCCATTGCAGCAAGCAGGTACCACCGACAGACGCACGCATACTATTGCTCACGGACACGATCCCGCGCGCGAGCAAGCACAATGCCTTTGAACGTCCTTTGACGTAGCACGGCTCTGAAAACCGAAACGACAGGCACGTGCTTTGCAAGGAATAGTGCGTCAAAGAAACGACGTATTTTGAAGTAATAGAATAAAACATGCCGAGTTGAAAGAAACTCCGGCAAAATTAGGTGCTTCGGGCTGATTATTTAAAACAGAGCGGTTTTACTGTCCGCTTGAGCAAGTCGCTCTAATTTTGTCAGATGATAATAAAGCAACATCCTTTACAGCTTTGTTTCACATCGAATTGCTGAAATATTTTTTATTTTCGGTGTAAATTCAACTAGAACCACTCACGGAGAAAACTAGATATTAAGAACTAGGTATTAAAAATGTGGATATTACCCCGATACATCTAGATATTATTGCACAATATCTCGAACTTTTCCTTTAATATGCGAGATATTAGTGATATTACTGATATTACTGAATATACCAGAATATATTAACGATTCTTATAATCTGAGATGTTAGAATTTAAAATCCTAGATGTTACTGCTTAAGGGGGTGTGATACGTTATGATGTCACGAATTACCGACGGGGTATAAAAAATATTCGGCAATCCTATTTTAAAACAAAAGTATGGAGTTGAAACGTAAGAGAATGATAGAAAATATGATAGGGCACATCTGTTTTGTGTCACTTTTTTAAAATTAAAAAAAAAAATTTTCAAAATAATTTTTTTTTCAAAATTTTGAAAAATTGACACATAACAGATTTGCCCATTCATATTTCCTATCATTCTCTTAAGTTTCAACTTGATATCTTTGTTTGTGCTAAAATAGGATTGCCGAATACTTTTTATACTCCGTCGGTAATTCGTGACATCATAACGTAGCACACCCCCTTAATGTCAGAATATATTTTGGTTCCTATAATCTGAGATGTTAAAATTTAAAATCCCAGATGACATCGGCTAATAAATTAAATGAATACGTAAATATGCATCTATTAATTAATGTCCGAGATGTTAAATACGCAAAACATTTGCGCGCGCATGTATGCCTGAAGTAGCTGAAATGGGCTGAAATCAACACGTTTTTGGCATCGGCTTCTTCGGCTTTTAAAACATTTAATTGGTTGTAATAAATCACGTTTTTTAAGTGACCATTAGTCTTAATTCTTATGAACTTGTGAAAGTGTAAATATAGATTTTTTTGCCTACACGATGCATGTTGTCTGCAGAATGCAGAGGAAAGGAAACCTCAAATAAAAAAAATCATTCCCATATCATAATTTTTTAACGTATAAAAAAATTGCTATTCTTACAGATTGCTGAAATGGTTCATTGAATTCCAAAGAAATATATTATGTAAGCAGCCTCCTGAAAAAGTGGTTATAGTCTTTAAAGAAGTTTGAAGGACGTTTGAAAAGTATTAGCGTTTTCTATGCCAAAATGTACAAGCACTTTAATAATAAAATTTATGTCATAACGGACTGCGATGAGTACAAAATTGTAATTTTTTAAAAAATAAGTTGTGATACGTTTTCAAAACTTTTAAGCCCAATTACTTCTGACTCCATTTGTTTCAGTCAATTTAGCTGATTATTCAGTGACATCGACCAAAATTAATTAAATTTAATCATTTTGGTCGACATTACACTTATTGTTCGTCAAAATGACTGATTTAAATTAAAAATGTAAAAAAAATAAATCTTAGTATCTAAGATAGTTATTTGTTTTATTTGAGATATTTCACTTTAACATTTTACATAATAAAAAATAATATTTTAGATAATTCACTTTAAGATCTCTTTAATATCCGAGATTTTAAAATTTAACGTCTCAGTTATTTAATATTAATATCTAGGATATTACCAGTTTTAAAATCTAGGCTACTAACTTTAACATCTAGATATTTAGGATAAATATCTTGGATATTAAGAGTTTTAATATCTGTGGATGTTAAATATTAATATATAGATCGTCATCCCATAGTTGAACATCAAATATATTACGTCTTAATATCCAGATGTTAACCGGTAATATCTATTTTTCTCAGTGCTCAAATTGTGCAAAAATTATCCATAATTTATGTATAATGACTTATCGATGTAGTCATTTTGCAAAAAATGATACATACTAGAGATATGAGTGTGAAAATTTTCATTTGAAATTTTCAATTTCATTTTAAAAATACTGCAAATTTCAATTAGCCTATTGCGAAAATTTTCATGGTGAAAAATTTTAATGTATACAATTTGTTTCACAAAATGAGATTATAAAATATAAAATAAATTTAGAATTCCAAGATCGAAATTTTGTAATTTTCAAATAGTCTATTATTCGAATTTCCTGATTATTTCACCAGTAATGTTCTAGTTTTCAGTCCTAAGAAAGGTAGCATACAAATTTGAACTTTTATAAATTAGATTCCAAGAGACTATTTTATTTTTAAATCATCTAATGCATTAAAATTGTTGTAAGTTTCCATTTTTCAATTCTTCATATCAAAATTTTTAATTTATGCATTAAATTTGCAAAATATTATAATTAGATGTCAAAAGCGAAAAATAAGTACCAAAAAAAGTGGAAAATAAGAAACTTTTGAGATTCTCAAGCCTTCTTAATTTTTCGTTTCTCGAACATTTCATTCTGCAAATGTTGTACTTTCTCATTTATAAATTTTTTAGTTCTCAAGTTTCCTTCACATCATCCAATTTAACTCATTTCTAATTTTGAACATATTTCATTTTTCACTTATTACCAAGTTTTATAATTTATCAAAATTATTTATAGGTTTCAATTTCCCAAATCTGCAAACTTTCTACTTATTTCAATTTTTCATTCTGCTGAATACCCATTAAAAATTAGAAGTTTTGAATTTCATAAATATTCTATTGATATTATTATATGTATAATGTATATGTATATATTATTATATCGATATTATATGTTATTATATAAAATATCAGTCCAACATACAATAACGGTCAGAATTGTGGGACCACTTGTTTTTCGATGATTGCTTAAGTCCTCTTAATTTTAATGCTATCATTGATAAAATGGTTTCTCTTAAATTGATTGAAAGATATTAAAATTCTGCAAAAAATCAGCCAAAGATGAAGTCAGTTTATAAATTTTTTAAGAATGTATTAAAAATATAGTGCAAATTTTAATGTTTTCTTAAATTTAAAATCAAATTTGAAATAATAGACGTTTTTCAATGTTCTTAGGCTAATTTTAAACGTAAATATCTATAGAATTGCACCAACTTATCACCTTTATTGTGCTATTTTTTTCTTGGATGTTACAAGATGATATATATTTTAAATGAAGTTGATAAAAACTTGATAATTACTTATTTCGTATATTCACTTCATTTGCGCTCACTTTTTACATAATTTTTATAGCTTTCAACCTATTTAAGAGAAAAAATTTATTTACGATATATTAAAGTTAAAAGGACTGAAGCAATCATCAAAAAACAGGTGGTTACTCAATTTTGACTGGTAATGTCCACATCTTGGAAAGGTTGATAAATTGAAAATTGAAAAAGTAGATCGTTGGTAAATCAACTAGAATTATAATAATTAACTAATTAGTAAAAAATGGAAACTATACCTAAAAAATAAGCTGCTTCATTAATGAAAAGATAAAAATAAGTACTGAAAATTTGCAATGAAAAATTTCAGGAGGTTTTTTTAAAAATTTCAAACGATAATTATGATTTTTTTCATGGAAATTTACATACATCACTAATGAATATTAAATCTAAAGGTATTAAAATGTTGCAAACAAATGACAACTAGTTTTCAACCCTTAACAACATTTTAATACCTTCAGATTTAGTATGCATAAATAATTTTTGTAAAGTGACTATCGATAATTCATTATACATAAATTGAGAGTAGCAGGACAGAACTAGATAGCCTACATTTTTGTCGAAAATGGGTTTTTTACATAAAAATTCTAAAAAAAATCAAAAACATGTTGTGCTAAAAGAATTTCTTCGAAATTTCATTTTTAAACCTTTTAGTACCCACTGTACCAAATATAGCACATAAGGTTACCGAATATTTTTTAGAAACAACTTTTACAATTTTAATTTAAAAATTCTGAAAAAAAGACAAGCATAAATGCATCCTAAAGAAGATTTTTCAGACAGAAGTCAATTTAAAAAATTTTTATTTTGTTGCAAAAATTGAAAAATTCAATTTTCCATAAATGACACTTTTTAAAAGAAATTTGATAATAATTAAAAAATTGATATCTTAAAATTATTAAAGTTTATTGGTCTAAAATATATAATTTTGTTTTTTTTATCAGACTTTCAGCGAAAAATTGTTTATCACAGTGCCATACCGTCACAGTAAATCTTGATTTTCTCGGAACAGAATCATTTTCTTAATAAAATATTTTTTAGACTCTTTTTGCATCCTTGTATCTCGGGAGTAAGTTGTTATTTTTGTAAAAAATTGAAAATTCGATTTTTAATCGCTATCCAAACCAGATTATGAAAACCTAAAAAATTGTACCCTCAAAATTCTCGGTTAATTTACTCAAAATTGGCTAACTGGATAACTTATATTCTAATCAAACTTTTTTTGCATCAATTCAACAACAATTCAGCTCGGGAGTCGACTTTTGTTTTATCATTAAATGGTTATTTCGATTTTACAGAATGTTTCTTCGCTCTTGTGAAAAATTCACATTTTGTTGGTTATCTAATTCAGTACTGTCACCCTTCAATTGTGCATAATTTTTTCATCTAG